>CAUYRH010127993.1:0-28813 GCA_963574655.1 Perodicticus potto | reverse complement strand
TACTTGGGAGGCAGAGGCAGGAGACTCGCTTGAGCCCAGGAATTGGAGGTTGCTGTGAGCTGTGATGCCACAGCACTCTATCCAGGGTGACAGCTTGAGACTCTGTCTCAAAAAAAAAAGAAAGGGGTGACGGCATCAAGGAAATGGATGTAGACCTCCTGTTCAATAAAGTCAGTGTGATAGAATGGGAAAGAACGGGATATTGTGGACATAGGCAAAGGCACTGAAGAGATGATTATTAGTTATTAGTTATTTGTTTAGGAAAGAAGACTTTTTTTTTTGAGGCAGAGTCTCACTATGTCATCCTTGGGTAGAGTGCCATTGCATCGTAGCTCAACCTCAAACTCTTGGGCTTAAGAGATCCTCTTGCCTCAGCTTCCCGAGTAGCTGAACTACAGGCACTTACCACAATGCCCAGCTAGTTTTTCTATTTTTAGTAGAGACAGGGTCTTGCTCTTACTGAGGCTGGTCTTGAACTCCTAAGCTGAGGCAATCCACCCACCTCGGCCTCCCAGAATGCTAGGATTACAGGTGTGAGCCACCAAACCTGGCCATATTCTTAATGTTTTTATGTAGATAAAGGGGGAGAGGAAACAGATGAATGAAAACCTGAGACAGAAAGGAAAATGAGTAACTCTGGAGACAAAGAAATGGTAACAGATGAAAACAGAAAAAGATGGTAAGCTGAAAAAAGAAAGTGAAGTGATTCTGAGTCTAGAATCAAGATGACTAGCATGAGCTGCCAGATCTGTTCTGCTAGCCTACACAGTGTTTCCAAAAATGTGGCTTAAACACGTACAGATTTCACCTAAAAAAACCAGATAGCTGAATTTTTATAAAAACAAAACAGAAGATGGGGCAATACTGGGCCCATGCTTCCCTAGGGAAACAATTGCTACTGTCCCTCCATGGAGGGGTTTTCAAGAGTCCCTGTCTACTGCCTCTTTTGTGAGTAATTCAGATTTTGAATTTGTAACCCCTAACCCAGATCTCTTCAATGCAAGAAGGCAATGACATCATTGCTACAAAGTGGGGGCTCTAGACAAAAACTTGAAAACTGTGCAAAAAAATAGTATAAGAGCTTTGAAGGAAAAAGGTTAAAGATGTCAATAGGAGATGAAAAATCAGAGGATTGCTGTCTCCCACTGAGCCTGCTGAAGTGACAATAGTGATTGGTCATTTTGCCTGGAGTGCCCTGCAGCCTGAAGCAGAGGTCACAGGACAGTCATGGCATACGATAGGAAGATAAAGAGTTCTGGGGCTGGTGGGGACTTCAGTGAGGGGACGGGCCAGCACCTGGCCCTGATGGGGAGTCAAAGGGAATGGGAGAATGAGGAGGGGGCAGCACAGGAGCAAAGGGCAGCAGAGGAAGGCAGGGGGAGAGAGGTGGGAGAGACCTGGAGGCAAGATAACAGGGTTTTCTCTGGAATTTTTCTGGCAGGAACTTGAAAATAATATCTGCATGAAAATATTAAATGACAGATGCACACCAAAGGCCGGGGGCAAAATGAATGGAGAGACTTTTGGAGGAAAGTGAAAGCAAGTATAATTAGCACATTCATGAAAAGTTACTCATGTAAAAATGGACCTTTAGGATACCTTCATCTCCCTGCTATTCAACTTGTAGAAATCAACTAGAATATCTTCTTTAACAAAAAGGAAAAAAAACACACACACACAGTGAAAACAAGACCAGACTTGGTGAATCATAATGAGAAAAAAGTTCAGAGAATTATATTTTTGTGAAATGAGCCATGTGAATGTTTAAGAAGAATATTTTTAAACCACACACTTCCTTTCAAATAGCCTTAAATGTGATTTTGAAGATTAGAAAAAAGTAGTCATTCTTTCTTCTTCTCTGCAGAGGACTGTATACATTATCTCAAATTTTAAAGATGAAGGGAGATCAAAAGTTCAAAGTTTAGTAAGTTCTCACTGTCACATAATTCAAACCCATGTAAAAAGGGAAAGAACTCGGTGTTCATAGCTTACCCAGAGCCTGAGCCTTTGAGTCTGTATATTCTGGAAGTCCCTTTTATGTTTTAAAACCACAAACACACAATGATATATTAAATGCAGAATAATTCTATAAAGTCATACCCCAACTAATAGCCTGGCAGCTCCTGGGAGAGACAGCAACAGGTGGTTGTGCCACTAGGGAGGCTTGATGGAGGAATTTCAGCTTTACCACCATGCTTGAGCTGTTTGTTTTGATGAAAATGTACTTGTAATTTTATTCTTTTATTCTTAAATCAAACTTTCAAAAATGAAGCTAAATAAACCTTTCTAATAATCAAATCAATGTAAATTAAAATGAGACCCTTTGTTTAAAGTATACAAAGAGTGGTCCACGGTGTTTGTGGGAAAATAAGAAGTCTAACAATGCCTTTCTTTCTTTTAGATAATGCATACTCATACCATAAAATTTAAAATGTACAAAGGATCTAAAAAATTTAGAATGTACAAAGGTTCTAAAAAATTAAGTCTCTTTCCTTTCCCTGTTTCTTAGACACCCAGTTCCTCTTCTTGGAATTAACTACTATTAAGAGTTTATTGGTTGTCCTTCCAGAGAGTCTATTAAATCATGGGTGGGGTTGTAAATTAATACACTTAATTGAAATGCAATTTAGTAGCATCTAGCAACACTTTAATTACTAGGTATGTTACCTTGTAATGCCACCTGTAAGACGCTACAAAATTAATCTATGTATCTAGATGCTTACTGCAACATTTTAGGGACCATGAATTGGAAACAAGTAAATGTAAATAAACATAGTATATCCACCCAATGGAACACTGTGTAGTCATTACAAAACATAAGAGAGTTATATACAAAGACAGGGAAAGATTTTTCCCTCCCCACATTAGGGAAGGCAAAAAATAAGCAGTTAAGCAAAGTAATAATATAATAGCATTGCCGTAAGCCATCAAAAATTTCTGGATACGGCTCGGCACCTGTGGCTCAGGTGGCTAAGGCGCCAGCCACATACACCTAAGCTGGCGGGTTCAAATCCAGCCTGGGCCCACCAAACAACAATGATGGCTGCAACCAAAAAATAGTCAGGCATTGAGGTAGGCGCCTGTAGTTCCAGCTACTTGGGAGACGGAGGCAAAAGAATTGCTTGAGCCCAGGAGTTGGAGGTTGCTATGAGCTGTGATGCCACAGCACTCTACCCAGGGCAACAGCTTGAGGCTCTGTCTCAAAAAAAAAAATTTTTTTTCTGGATACACATGTGTTTATAAACGTTGTAAGTCTGGGAGGATATCCGCAGTTTTCAATATGTGTTAATTACAAAAGATTATAATTGGGAAAGATTAGAATGGGGAAAAGAGAAGAGAAGAGGAGGATTTCCATTTTTTAATACTATAGTATTATTTCAATGTTACAAAGACCACAGACTGCTCTGACAACTTAAAAGAGTTTTAAAAATTAAATTAAAAAGCAAAGTTAACAGAAATCATTATTACATAGATGAAGACAGTCACCTGTGAAGATATTTTCCATGCATGTTGTTTTGAAGACTAAGATAGGAAG
The DNA here is from genome assembly GCA_963574655.1 of Perodicticus potto. Lineage (NCBI taxonomy): Eukaryota > Metazoa > Chordata > Mammalia > Primates > Lorisidae > Perodicticus > Perodicticus potto. The sequence continues at coordinate 25,278 of CAUYRH010127993.1, read as the reverse complement.
GATCCAGACAATATTCAAGACCCAGGCACAGAGTAAGGCTTAATTACATGGGAGGATGAATAGGAACTGTGCATGCAGACAGCAGCTGTGGAGGAAAGTCCCAGAGCTGGCCAGAGAGAGATGAGAATGGCCCTACTGCCCACAAAACACAAGTTTCTTTCTCTTTTTACAGACTTAAACTCTAAACTTTTGTGATGTGATTAAAAATATTAGGGGTAGGCAAAAAAAAAAAAAAAGGTGATAGACATGAATGAAAAATTTAAAAAAAAAGTATTTCTAAATCTAAGTATTTCAGAAGATCTCCAGTAATATTCCTAAGGCCCATGCTTAGCAGATTTCATCCAGAAGTCAAAACTTTCTTGAAAAGGTAGACATCGGGCACCTGTAGCCCAATGGTTAGGGTGCTACGTGCTCTGGGGCTTGTGGGTTCAAACCTGGCCTGGGCCTGATAAACAAACAAACAAAAAAAACAAAAAAGAAAAAAATAATAAAATAACCAGGTGTTGTGGCAGGCGCCTGTAGTCCCAGCTACTAGGGAGGCTGAGGCAAGAGAATCACTGGAGCCCAAGAGTTTGAGGTTGCTGTGAGCTGTGACACCACAGCACTCTACCAAGGGTGACAAAGTGAAACTCCGTCTGGATAAAAAAGAAATAAGAAAAGGTAGACATATCAACTCTAGAAAATAAGCTGCAATCCGCAAGCATAAACATTTATCTACTAGGAGTATATCCCAGGACCCTCAGTAGAGGCCTGAAATCTTAAAAAAGTTCAAAACCCTATATATACTATGATCCATACTTATAATAAGGTTTAATTTATAAATTAGGCACAGAAAGAGATTAAAAAAAGAATAACAACAAAATAGAAATTATAGCAATATGCCAGCACCACTACCCTTGCACTGTGGGAGCCCTGGGACATGAAATGAGAGTTCCTTCAACACAGTCACTGCGGTCATCTCTAGGGCAGGTAGACACTCACAAGGATACACTGGAGCACTGGTTCTCAACCTTCCTAACGCCACAACCCTTTAATACAGTTCCTCCTGTTGTGGTGACCCCCAACCATAAAATTCTTTTTTTTGCTACTTCACAACTGTAATTTTGCTACGGTTATGAATCATAATGTAAATATCTGAAAAGCAGTATGTATTTTCATTGTTACAAAGGGGTCGCGTCCCACAGGTTGAGAACCGCTGCACTGGAGGAAGGGAAGATTCAAATCCTGGCCCATGGGGGACCCTGTCTATCCCAAGAGGATCCAGATCCCAGGTGAGGGGGTGTCACTTGGGAGTGCCCCAGCAGGCAGGTGGGGCCCTAGGTGGACCAGCCGTCAGCCAAGCTGCGCCTGGGAGTTGAAAGAGCTATTTCTTCCTCAAGCTTCTCAGATAAGAAAAATTAATCATCCGTTGGCCCCACCAGGAGCCCAAGAGAAGGCCTCAAAGCCTGGGAAGAGGGCAACCTCGTCTGTCTTTATCACCCTGGTACCCCTGCCCTGGGAGGTGGCTGTGGCTGAGGAAGTGAGGCCAGCAGCTTCTGAGACCTGGTGTGGCTGTACCCTGGGAAACTTCTGTCCCATAAAGGCACCCACAGTTGGCTTAACAGGGAGGCCCAGTTCCTGTAGGGCTGCAGCCACCGTGCCAGCTGTACCACCCCAGCTCTCCAGTGGAGGGTGCTCTCCCCTGCTTCCATGGATGGTGAGGACTCACCTGCCAACGTGGACCTCCTCCCACCTCCCCCGGTGTACCTGCCTCCTGCTGAGGATACCCCTGCCCCTGTCCCACCACAGGCCCAGTCTCCACCTGGTCCCCTCAGACCAGTAGAGAAGGAACTGCCACCGTCCCAGGAAGAGCCTGTTGGCTTCCCAGAGAGAGAGGTAGTTGTTCTTCCCAGAGGCCATCTCTCTCGCTTCCCTATTCCCTGCTAGGTACACGTGCCTCTAACTTAGGTCTTTCAGGAAGCTACTGGCATACAAATAAACTTTTTTCTTCTATTACTCCGTCTTTTGTCACTTCAATTCACAGGCCCACAGGAACAATTTGTTTTTGATACAGAGTCCTACTCTGTTGCCCTGGGTAGAGTGCTGTGCCTTCACAACTCACAGCAATCCCAAACTCTCTTGAGCTTGAACGATCTTTCGCCTCAGCCTCCATTGTAGCTGAGAGTACAGGCACCTGCCACACTACTCCCGGCTAATTTTTCTATATTTAGTAGAGACAGGGTCTTGCTCTTGTTCTTGCTCAGGCTGGTCTCCAGCTCCTGAGCTCAAGCAATCCACTGGCTTCATACTCCCAGAGTGCTAGAATTATAGGTGTAAGCCACCATGCCCAGCCAGCCCAAAAGAACTTAAAATAAGATAGAGGAAGAATTTTTCCTCCCCAATACACCAAACCTAGCAGTAATCACCATTTCATGGTGCAGTGACTTATTTATTACTTTTTTCTAGTTTTACTTATTATCTTTTTTAAAAGATAATAAGTTCAGCACGTAGGACATCAAGTTAGTTTTCAAGTACAGAGAAGTAAAGTGAACAGTGGCTCCAGTTAGGATCATGAATGAGGCTGAACTTCAGGAACAGGAGGGTTGGACTCAGACACTGACTTCATACCCTTTTCAAACTACCCAATTCCTCTCAGCCTCAATTTATTCATCTTAAAATAGCGACAATAAATACCCAATTCATTGGGTTGTTTTGATGTAAGTAAAGCACTCCACAGTATTAAGCTCAAAGGAAGAGTCCAAAACATGCTATCTGTTTCACCTCTAAACCAATAATTTGCAACGTGTATTAGATACAAATAAGTGTTCGCCTAATCCTTCAGTTTGCCGACCAGTCTCTCAAGATAATACTAGTCCCATCTATTTTAATTATCCAGATACAAACTGACAGAATTCATGTGGTTTTGCTGCAAAGGATGCCAAGTCCAAGCCACCAAAACAAATAGACTTATATTGCATTTAATTAATTCCTGAGGTTTTATGAACTCATCTCTTCCTCAGGCAAATCCATGATCCTTTATTCTTCAAGTTTTTTCAGTCAGAATGTAAGCCAGTCAAGAATCTGAATTTCAAGCACTTTAAATTCAAATTATTTAAATTTATTGAAAATGAAAGAGAAACATCTCAGTCATTTAAAGATGAAAAAGTAACGATACATTTTACTCAAACACCAGACTTCTATAAAAACTTTTATAAAAATGTATAATTTTTTAAACATTTTAAATGCATAAAGATTTTCATGTATAATACTATATTTACCTGTCAACACAAACTCTCTCCACAGAAGAATATTACACAGACTATATTTTATCATTAAGGACAGTCCCAGCCACTGACGTTGGATGTCTAAATAACAATTATAATGCTGTGTTTTCTGAGGGGAAAGAATGAAAACCTTTACCATCTCCTAGTCTATGTGTCCTCTCTAGAGAATGTCAACTTAGCCCAATTACATTTATTTTTCATGTAGAGAAATAGCAGGGTTTGTTTCACACTGGTGCTGCGTATATGCACAGAAATTCCACCATTTAATTTTCGTGTCTGGAAGAAGAGGAGCTTATAATTATGCCATGAGGTATAACTGTAATTAGGTTTTCAATTACCATAGGTATCCCTATGACCCAATTGTAAAATAACAGAGAGTTATGGAACTGTGTTATTGGGTTGGCTTTTTTCCCCCTTGAACCACTACATTCTTCAAACCTCAAGAACCATGAGAAGATCTTACAGTTAAGAAGTTGTTTTCATAAATAAAGAACTAGGCTAATACAACTGTATTTAGCACTGATAGGACTTTCATACATACTTGTTGGAGCTTTATAATCACTGTTATGGTTATGATTTATATCCAGAAATATAGGTTAATGGTAAGTTTAGGTGAAGTTTAACCTAATTACCTCTAGTGATGCTAATAAGGCTTTGCAAATTAGAGCTATACAGTACACTTCACACAGCCTCCTTTACGCTTCTGTTCTGTGGAAAACTGAAATATATACAACGCATAATTTGCTCAAGTCTAAGACACTTGCTTGGGTGTGTTGGGGGCGAGGCATGGCGGCATAGGAGAAGGACACACACCTACTTCCTCTAACTCCTTCCCCATTAAGTACGACACTTCTTGACTTACGTAGAATATGGTGTGTGTAATATCCTACATTAAATACAGTATCATATAATTACCACGTAGTCCCACTTTTCTTTACTGTTTCCATTCTAGGAAGTGGGCAGATAAAATGAAAATAAGCACTTTCAGTTCTTTGTTACATTATCTAACTACTAGAAGGAGCCCTGTTCATTTAAAATCCTCATTACAGGTAATCTTAGAAAAACACAGAAAATCTTTAGGGAAAAGAAAAAGGTATAGGAAACAGAATATCTGAGCACACCAAAAAAGCATCTGCAAACTACAAAATGCCTAATAATTTCATTCCAAAATACCTGAAGAGCCCACTTTCACTCACATTTACCCAGTACATTGCTAAAATGCTAAGAACCACGTACGCTTTATACATTCAAAATACCCTAAGTCATATGGAGTATGATAAGGCTGTACTGAAGAAAAGAACTGACTCTTGCAAATAAAGAAATAGAGCTTCAGGCTCGGCGCCTGTGGCTCAAACGGCTAAGGCGCCAGCCACATACACCTGAGCTGGCGGGTTCGAATCCAGCCCAGGCCCGCCAAACGACAATGATGGCTGCAACCAAAAAATAGCCAGGCGTGGAGGTGGGTGCCTGTGGTCCCAGCTACTTGGGAGGCTGAGGCAAGAGAATTGCTTAAGCCCAGGAGTTGGAGGTTGCTGTGAGTGGTGATGCACGGCACTCTACCTAGGGCTACAGCTTGAGGTTCTGTCTCACAAAAAAAAAAAGAAAGAAATAGAGCTTCAAATAAAATGGGGTTTCTTAAATGGCAGCGATTCTCTGCTCCCAGTATTATCAGGAAACAAAATTGGAGAATCTATCTAGATACCTCTAGGAGAGAAAAGAATTTCCCTGAGTACTTGGAAATGTAAGAAGGTAGTTTACATCCGGTAATTGCAGGTTTATCCCCAATAAATCTAAATCATAATTCTCATATTAAACCTATAGAGGGGCATTTAGTACTTAAATAGACAGAATGTATTAATAACATGCCAACAGCGTTGGAAACTTCATGATCTGACCTAAAGGTCAACATGGGTATAAAAGCTGCTATTCAAAAGACAGAGTTCTATTAAGTTGTAAATGTACCCATGTAAACACCTATATTAAGTATTACTTCACAGACCTTTTGTGTTCCTAGAAAATATCATACTTTTAATTTTCAGATTATTTCTTTTCCTTGTGTCAGAAAGTATTATTACCATGATGTTACTCTTAAAAGCTTGATTTAGTTTGATACAATGTCAGCTATAGAGAGAAAATTTTGTCCTCTATTAATTTAAAAATAAATCAAGCCATGAAGTGATTTCTAAAGCAGACTCTCTCTTCTTTTTCCTAAAATACATATGGAAACCAGTCAAGAAGGATTTCAAATAAGAAAAAAAACAATTTCCTATTTTGAAATTAAACAAAATCCAAGCCACTTAAACATATTAATAAGTTCTATTTCAAGATTTTGAGGTTGGGAGAGTTAAGGGAATCTTTTTTGATATTTTAAGATTCTAATTCCTCTCTCTTTCCCCTTCCCTCCAAACACACAGAGGTGCCAAAAATATATATGCACATTTTAAGAAAGAAAAAAGCTGCATTAAATTTGAATACTCAAGTCACATTTGAGTTCTCCAACTACTATGTGACTTGTATTCATCTTTTGTTATCAGTATACACATGTATTGAGTATTACAATTTTAATACAGTTTTTTTTTTCTTTCTTAAAGTATGTATACATTTTTTGGCACCCTTTGTATATGCCCAAACACATGTAAAAATAATCAACTTCTCTTAGAAGTACAGGTCTACAAATATTAATTTATCAGCCCCCAGCAATTCCAAGAACCAACACCCGTTTGAAATGTGAAACTGAGTGGTTAGATGATTTAATAATTCTGTGACTCATTCTACTAACTTGCAAAAAGCAAGGTCATTTGTTAGGGTGCCTAAATGTTAGGGCTGTTTGCCCAAATGCAGATGCAAGAGGAAAACTCTCACAAAACAACACATATCCAGACTGCTAACAACAAAGCACAATGGAAATTTCCTGGTCCCTCAGAAAATGACAACAATACCAATATGGATGAAGACACAATAAACAGGAGACTTCACTTAGAATTCCTAATTCCTCCAAACCTAACCTCAGATCTAATCTCTCCAAAAAATCTGTAAAACTAAATAATGCAAGCTAAGCCCACAACAGCTAGTCTTTTGTCAATTTTCTGGGTATTTACCATGATCACTCCTGTTTTGTGATGCTCCAGAACTATTTTCTCTCTCGATGATAACAAATGTTATCATTGGCAAAGAATGAAAACATTGTTAAAGATTTGGGTCATACAATGTTTATTTCTTTTAATATGTATGTATTTCATTAACATGCAGTAATGAATGTTAATGCTCTTTGTTACTCCCAGGTGGCTATGGGAAATACTGTTAGTCATCTATAAGGCAGAAATCTTAACATAAACATATGGGGAATCAGAAACCTTATACTAGAGCTTTGATTTCTCCAGCAGATCTTGAAACTAGCATATCAACCACAACAAGATGACTCAAAACCAGCATGTTATAACACCAAGAAAATACTCCAAAAGCAATAGATATGTTTACGAAGCAGTTTTATTCATTGGGCTAACTGCTAATTTCAAAATATTCTTCTGACTCAGCGCCTGTGGCTCAAGAGGCTAAGGCGCCAGCCATGTACACCTGAGCTGACGGGTTCGAATCCAGCCCGGGCCACCAAACAACAATGGTGGCTGCAACCAAAAAATGGCCGGGCGTTGTGGCGGGCGCCTATAGTCCCAACTACTTGGGAGGCGGAGGCAGGAGACTCGCTTGAGCCCAGGAACTGGAGGTTGCTGTGAGCTGTGATGCTACAGCACTCTATCCAGGGTGACAGCTTGAGGCTCTGTCTCAAAAAAAAAATTCAAAATATTCTTCTGTGTTCATTATTCATCATTCAACTTAAACTTTATAATGTAAGTTCTAAACACTGCATCTAGGTTTAACACTGACAAATAACTGGGCCTTTTTTTTAAATTCACAATCTCTTTCAACCATAAGACTATGAGTTAAGCTTTTGTTTTATGCCAAATAGTGCCCAACTTGCTTAAAAGAATAATAAACCTATTTGCCAATAGAATCGGGAAAATATAAAATGGGGGCTTTTCCTCCTCAATACATATTCTTAAAAGGATTTGAGTCAATGAAAATACACTCGTGCTAATAGATGAAACAATTTAATTCTGGAACATCTGTGTCTGCAGTTTGTATCAAAGCCAAGTAATTGTTAATTCTTAGAGAAACGGGAAAGCATTGGGTCAAAGTACCATTTGCCTTCAATCTTGATTTATAATTTCCTCCAAAAAAAAAAAAAAAGGCAAAGTACAACTTCTGCCAAGAAGAGGAAAACAAGGCTTAGCTTTCACATCAGGAAAAAACCATAGCAATCTTTTTTGCATATAATAATCACTGTTATTTAGCCCACTCATGCAAAAGAGTGAACCAAATAAAGGAATAAGGAATCTATAGTTCTGGCAGGATCTGCAGAAAATAAAGCAGTTATTATATTTTCTATGACCTGGGCCACAGGAAAAAGAATCTTTCTTCTACCACACTACTTCTGTGAATAAAATAACTTGTGAAAAGAATCAGGGGTGCTCACCATTTTACAAAATCATAGAACCTCATTGTTGGAGGGGACCTGAGCAAACATGTAGGCTCAGAGCCTGAAGACTTTCTGAGGCATCTGGTAAATCCTCTCCTCAGCGCGGCTCCTCAGGTACTAGAAGGGCCTGTCTTCTCAGAAGGAAACTTGCTGCCCAAATCCAGCCTCTCAGGACCCACGTGAGGACTGTCCTCAGGGACCAAAAAATATAAGCCTATTCTTTCCTCTGCTTGGCAACCAGACGAATGTTTTATAATAGCAGCCCTGTCTCCCTTTAACTTCCTAGGACATCACGGCCCCAGTTCTCCACTCCTACTGGGACACAATTTCCAGACCTTCTCAGCACAATCTCCACACCCCAACACGGAGAACATTCCAATCTGGCAGCATTGCTCTTAAAACGGAGTGTACAGAGTCGAGCACAAGACTCAGACGCACCATCTCCGACCCAGAGCACAAAGGGGCATTATCTCCGGAAACTGGATACTAACGTGCATTAAATCTGCTCAACACGCCAGACGAACTTTCCATCAGCAACGATACCACAAATCTGGCCTGCGCTGAACTACAAACCACGTGAAGTTTTTTATCAAACCAAGTCATCTTCATTTCAGTTGATTTTGAAAAATCTAAGTTCACAACATGGCATATAGCTTTGTTAATTAAAGTAGTATCATCAGCTTCAGTTTACCATGTCTGTCATCTTTTTTTGTTTGTTTGTTTTGAGACAAGAGTCTCACCTGTTGCCCAAGCTAGAGTGCCATGGCATCAGCCTAGCTCATGGCAACCTCAAACTTCTAGGCTCAAGAGATCCTCCTACCTCAGCCTCCTAAGTAGCTGGGACTACAGGTGCCTGCCACAATGCCTGGTTAATTTTTTTACGTTTAGTAGAGACAGGGTCTTACTATTGCTCAGGCTGGTTTCAAACTCCTAAGCTCAAGCGATCTTCCCATCTCAGCCTCCCAGAGTGCTAGGATTACTGGCAGGAGCTACCAGGCCCGCCCCTTACCATGTCATCTTATACAGACAATTTTCTGAATTTTGACCGTCATCAGTTGTCACTCCCAGCTGGGTTTCAACGACACTCCCAGTCACTGATAAAAATGCTGTGATGAGCACTTCTAACTCCCAAATCATTTCCCTATACTGGACATCTTTTTACCAAAAAAAACTAAGTTTTCAGAATGCACTTGTTTTAAATGTTGTGAATAGCTTCACTAGGCTGAGAAACCCAACACATGGCAACATGTAAGGAAGGAATAATTTGGTTAAAAACAGTTTTGTTGGATGAGTTAAGTCTCCACTAAAGTGTTCTTGATTATACCAAGCTGTGTATTATCTCCAGGACTTAGGAATCTTGACAGGACTGCCAGTGAATGTCTGTGAGTTGTGAGTTTTAAGCCATTTACCATAAGATACATCTAAACTCTCAGCGTTAACCAGATGGGTGTTGTCAAGCAGCCCTAGGTATCAAATTAAAATGAGCTGAAACACTGGCATTCCCTTAAGATGCCTCTTTCTGCCCTGCTCAGTTCTGCGAGACAGCAGGTTTTCACAAGGCACTTGGGAGAGTGGCTTATAAACTGCCTCTTTAGCCAGTTTTTCTTAAATAACACTTACCCCATACAATTGAGAAAGCATTCTATTCATTCAACTTGGAAGAGCTGGAGAAGGAAAAGTTAGAATGTACCTGAGGAACCATTTGATTGCCAGCCATAGCCAGTTCCATCTGCCTGCTCTGATCCTAGGATCACCCCAAAAATATTCTAAGAGATGGAGAATTACTAAGAGGATAAAATTAGGGTGATGTGAAGGATGTGTATTGTGCCCCCAGAAGTGGATGCTGAGTCCCTGGGGACCCGTGAGCTTTCTTAGCCATCTTTTCTGTATTTTTGGATATAAACTTTGTACAAAGTTAGCATTTATAACTATTCTTATAATTATAAGAATTATAATTAATTCATTTAATTACTAATTGATAAGAACCCGTACAGCAGTATTTTTCAACCTTTTTTATTGTTTTTTTGTTTTTTGAGACAGTCTCACTTTGTCACCGTCAGTAAAGTGTCATAGCATCATAGCTCACAGCAACCTCAAATTCTTGGGCTGAAGTGATCCTCTTGCCTCAGCCTCCCAAGTACTGGGACTACAGGTGCCCGCCACAACACCCGGATATTTTTAGAGACAAGATTTCACTCTTGCTTAGGCTGGTCTTGAACTCCTGAGCTCAAGCAATCCAGCTGCCTGGGCCTCCCAGAATGCTAGGATTATAGGCGTGAGCCACCGCATCTGGCCCTCAATCTTTTTTTAATCTCACAGTACACTTGAACCTATAGTTAAATGTCCACAACACACTTTACACTGATCAAAAAAAATTAAAAAAGGAATAAAACAAAGAATATACTTCCTGTGCTTTGAACTTCTTTTGAAACTGATTTCATTAATGATCTTTACAAATTTTCACGGCACACCTAAGATCCTCTGGTGGGTGGCACATGCCATGCACACTCACTGCCCTTGAGGGCTACCACATAACCACAAGGCTGCTGAAGGAGACATTATCAAGCAGCAGAGTCTTTCCTAACAGATAGTGGATCAGTCCCATTCCGAGAGAAAGCTGCACTGGGCACTCTTGGTTTCTGCAGGTCATTCATGAAATCAATTCACACACAGTACACAGGTTATCCAGCAGGGCCGCTAATGGCCTCGAGCTTCTGAACAGTTAAGAAGCAGTGGGGACCACCCTGCCAATAAGCCGGGTGTTGGCTCTGCAGAAGAACCAACCCAGCAGGACATATCACCACATTCATCCGGAGCACTGGTGAGTGCCATCCCCGGCCCAGGAGGACTGAAAGGTGACAAAGGAAGCATCTCTCAGGGCCATGGGAGAGACCAGACTAGTAGATTCACACTCTTCATATAATCATAAGCCTGAGTTCATCTTTATTTTCAATCACCCTCTCTCCCCGACCTGGGCAGTGACCAGAGTCACCAGAGTTACAAAACAAGTTCAGTGGCAAACATTCTTCACTTGGCCAAACTTTCTTTAGTCAGGTTCCTCAACACTCTCATAGGTTAGTCCCATCCGTGTACATTTTTGTAAAATCCAGTTGCAGCAAGAACTCTGATAAACCAGTTTATCAAGAACCCCCCACCCCCACCCCACCCTTGATAACTGATTCAAATTCCTCATCTCCTGAGTGATGTCTGCTCACCCTGGCCTGTCTTCAACAAGAATTCTATTAGGTCATTTTACCTAGAATCTTCCTTACCCCTGAAGTTTCCTCTTAATAATTTTTCATTCACTGACACTCTCACCATCAACCTCTCTGCTCCTTGGCTATAAATTCCTACTTGCCCAACCTGTATTTGGAGTTGAGCCCAATTTCTCTCCTGTACTGCAAAATCCCCTTGCCATGGTCTCTTACATGTATTATGATGGCCATGAATAGGCTTCCCAACCATGGCAAAGTATCACCGAATAATTGTTCTCTTTAATATAAGTTCAGAATTTTCAAATGAGCAGAGTTCAGCGTTATCAAACAGCCTTGAATTAGAAGAGAGAGAGCCTTTTCCCCCTACTAAACATGGAATTGAAATCAAAACTAGAATTCCACCTCTGGGACAGGGGTCTGAAGGTAAGTATGTTTTTTTCCTCCGTTCCACCCCCAATGTTCTATTGCAGCTAGGCCTGTCTCAAAGTAACCCAAACAATTGTTCTCCAATCTAGGCATCCCTCCAACAAACCTCTACAAGATGTCAGCATTCCCAACTGCAGTTCAGAACAACTCAGCTGGACGCTGGCTCTGCGGGGTGGGGGGCGAGGTGCCAGGGATTACTACAGCAAAAAGGCACTGTGACTCCCAAACCTACTGCAGCTCAATTCTCTTCATTAATAAGCCTCTCTCTCCAAAGATGTGGTGGGAAAACGTCCACAATACTTTCCCTATAGAATGCGATATACAGGAAATCAGAATTTAAAATATACCATCCTGGCCAGGTGCCAAGGCTCATACCTGTAATTCTAGCACTTTGAGAGGTCAAGGTGGGAGGATCACTTGAGCTCAGGAGTTCAAGACCAGCCTGAGCAAGAGTAAGATCCTGTCTCTACTAAAAAGAGAAAAGATGAGCCGGGCATAGCGATGCATGCCTATAATCCCAGCTACTTGGGAGGGTGAGGCAGGAGGATTGCATGAGCCTTTTGGTGTCTTCTAATATCTCTGTCTAGGATTTTGAGGTTTCAGTGAACTATGATGATGCCACTGCACTCCTGCCTGGGTTATAGAGAGAGACCCTGCCTCCAAAAATATATACATATGTGTATACATACACACACACACAGAGGGTGCCAAAAATATTTCACATTTTAAGAAAGGAGGAAACCAAAACAAAAAACAAAAAAAGGAGAAAACTATATGAAAATTATAATACTCCAGTTGCATCTGACTGCTGCAATAATAAGAGGTGCTCAAACTTGACTTGTATTCATCTTTTGTTACAGGCATATATTGAATATTTCAACTTGAATGCGGTTTTTCCCTTCTCAAAATGTGTATACATTTTTTGGCACTCTGTGTGTGTGTGTTTATGTGTGCACGCGTGCCTAGCGTCCATTTCAGTTCATCGACAACAGAACTCAGACACCAACGAATTCAACCTCTAGTCTTAAAAGAAAAAAAACATTTAGTCTTAGGCAGACACCCTGGAGAATAAATCAGAACAAATCCTGTGTTATAGCTGCTTACAAATGTTTGGGTCAAAAGAATTTTAGAGCCCAAGAAGTGTGAGAGTATCAAATCCACCCCACCAAAATGAAGAAACTGGGGATCAAAGGCTCCTGAGGGGACACATACCTACCTAGAACACAATTTCATACTCAGAAAATTGGGATTCTACGTTCTGAAGACTCTTTTAGGGTCTTCTAGTATTTCTGTCTACTCACGGACCAGAGTCTGTCAAGGTTTATTTTTAATGACAGAAAATCTGCCCATCTGTAAACATTCTGCTGTATTTCAAGATAGCAGCTTAATGTAGCTTCTTCTCCTCCCTTAACAATACATCAACTCAAGACAAAAATCATTAATTCTATTAACTAGAGAAACACGAAAAGCCAAGAGATTGACTTTGGCTGGCCAGCTCATGGGCTCAGATGGGGCTCTCCCAAGGCCCAAGATGGCATGACATAACATAACAGTTATAGGTTAACAAATGTTAACATGCAGACATCCCAGCTGGAGCACCTTACAGAAAAAATCTGGGACTCTAAGTACCGAACTCTCTGCAGAGACAATGTATGGGCACCCAGAAACATCACCTGCCTGTTCATCCGCAGGTGACTTACATTATACAATGGCATCAAGTAACAAATTTGTCTATGGTTTGGGTTCCCAGGACCTCTTACGCAGCCATCCTTCTGGTTCTCAAACAACTAATTGACAATGTTCCTTTAAAACTACCTCAGTTGCTCTTGGGAAGTGGAAATGATGCAAAGTGTAAATAAAAACAGCTTCTCCTAGCTAATGCCAGGTTTGGAGATGTGGCACCAGCAGAAGTCTAAGGCAACCACGATTATTTTTAGCAGCACCGTGGCTGGGGATGGAGAGCCACACGTTGCCATCTCAGTGTAAACACCGCCCCTGTCAGAGTCCTCCTGACTCCCCACAAGCCGGGTTCTCCTAGAGAACACTGAACAAGATCCTCCCAAGGTCACGCAGCTAGTGTGTGTGTCAGTTTTCTCATCTGAAAATGGGAATAACTGTACCTACCTCAGTTTCCTTGTTTGGAAAAGAGATAATATGCCATTAGCACCCACCTCAGAGTAACTGTAAAACTTTGAAACGTTCTTATCAATGTGACGGCATTGCCACGTAGAAAGTAGCCAGTGAACACCAGCTGTGGTTACTGCCACTTTTTCAAGTCTTATACATGTTAACAGTTGTCCTCTTATCTGTGCTTGCTCTACGTTCACCGATTAGACAGATAGCAAGCCCTGTGTGTGATGGGGGAAAAGCCTACAAGCTCTGAAATCAGACAAGAACGGGATAGAATCCAGGCTCTGGATTAAAAGGTTTATTTTTTCACATTTCAGCATTTCCAGTATTGAAATGTCTCTTACAATTAATGGTGGCTTAGAATCAATGCAACAGGGTACATTTATTTCAACTTGGGCAAGTTATTTGATCTCTGTAGAACTGGCAACATCATCTACCTCTCTTAGATTTACTGCAAAACACAAATACCATAACCATACAAACCACTAACACCATTGAATTTTGCGCTCTTATGGGTCCAGTCTCTTGTGTATATGCCCAGGAAATGCTTAGGAGCTGGGGGAATATTTACACCATATTTAACACAGCAACCCACTATCCATGTAAATTTTAAAATAGTTCCTGAATCCATTCTAGGTTAACAAACGTTAGCGTGCAGACATCCCAGCTGGAGCACCTTACAGAAAAGATGTGGGACTTTAAGTGCCAAGCTCTCTGCAGGGACAATGTATGGGCGCCCAGAGCCCTTTGCAAGGACCTGCAGCTACTTCAAGCACCACCAGCCAGAGCCTTGGATTATTGCCCAGCTCCCACTTGGGGCTATTTTATACAGTCCAGCTTTCTGCTGAGGCTGAGCTCAGGTCCAAGTTTGGCTGGTGCCGCACAGGAGTATGTAGAAAGGTGCTTTTTACAAATTCAGTTACAACTCTTGGCATGTAACATAACAGTTCTGAGTGCTTACTTCGTTATGCACCACTAAACTCTTAAAAAATACCGACCTCTGAGGTCCAGTGTTTAAGTCACACCCAAGCTGCCTGGCTGAAGCCTGTGTCCTTAACCACCATGTCATGACTCTCACGGAGGTTATGCAACATCAGCTTAGGAAGGAGGCAAAGCTCTCCCACACTTCAAGGTCTCACCTTCAAAACAGCCAAACAGCATCCTCCCTGGGGAGTGTGTCAGACTCTCCCACCACAGGTGAGTGGGGTCAAGGTGGGGCAGGTGGAAGGGCTCGGCCCTTCTGAGTTAGTGAGTGCTTCAGCGGGATTCCAAGCCCAATTGGAACTGCCCTTTTCTTAGGAACTCTGGCCAGTCCCAACTGGCTATTTTTTGTGTGTTTATTTTCTTTGAGTCTCACTATGTGGCCCTGGGTAGAGTGCTAGATGTGACTTAAAGGCTGGACCTCAGAGGTGGGTTTTTTAAAAGAGTTTAGTGGTGCATAACGAAGTAAGCACTCAGAACTGTTAATGTTACATGCCAAGAGTTGTAAGTGAATTTGTAAAAAGCACCTTTCTACATACTCCTGTGCTGCACCAGCCAAACTTGGACCTGAGCTCAGCCTCAGCAGAAAGCTCACAACAACCTCAAATTCTTGGGCTTAGGCGATTCTCTTGCCTCAGCCTCCCAAGTAGCTGGGACTACAGGTGCTTGCCACAACGCCCGGCTATTTTTTGGTTGTAGTTGTCATTGTCATTTGGCCCAGGCCAGGTTCGAACCTGCCAGCTCTGGTGTATGCGGCTGGCACCCTTGCCGCTGAGCTACAGGTGCTGAGCCAACCGGCTATGTTTTTATTTGACCTTTTCCCATTTCTCTTGTTCTTACTTCCCACATCTCCAGGCCACACCCTGAAGATCACTCTGGTCCTTCCTTTTCTCGAAAGACCTCCTCCCTCCTGTTTTGATGTGTAGTCTTGGTGCTTCAAAAGTTTCTCTCCCAACAACAGGTATCTCTCTCTGCACAGACACATTTCCTGGCCATGAAACTCCTCTTTATTCATCCTTTGCAGACATGACTCACACTGAAAAGTCCTAGCTGCAGATTCCTCGTGTGAACTACACAAAAGGTAATCTTCCTGACTCTGGAATGCCACGTGCACAGGCATGTTCAAGAGACAGAGATATGAGAGAAAGGCTTGCACCAACTGAAAACTTCTGCTCCTTGCATCCTCAGATCACTGAAGAGTCTAAGGATCACACCAAGAAAGAGCATCCAAGTCAAGAGATCCAGAAAAAACAGTGCACACATCTGAGTCTCACCTGCAGTATTTTCCCCCACAGCAGAATCACTCTGCTACATTAATTTCCTTCTCATCTGAAGAAGCCTTGAAAGCTTTTTTATTGTACACCATCTCCCGTTCTGAGCCAGCACAATAAACTAGCTGGCAGATCATCTACTTCACACTGTCAGACCACATCACACTCCCCTTGGAGGGGTTCAGAGGTGGCTGTTTTTATACAGAACCCGTCACCATGGCAGCTTGAGTCTGTTCGGTTTCTGAATATGGAACGGTGACCTATTTATCTTTCCACTACACTCAATGGAAAAAGGGTAGTAACATCTTCCAGGCCTTGGCATTACAGAGCTCCCAGGTGGCAATGCAGATCAAGGCAAAGAATACCAGGAGCTGAGGGGACTTGCTCAGATGAGAAGTCCAGGGGTCAGGACACACACATCCCGTCACCTTTGCCCTGGCCTATCACCTAATCATCAGGCTTCCCCACACCACAGAGTATTGAGGCAATGGCTGAGCAGAAGCTGTGGCTTCCTGCACTTATTAGAAGGAGAACCATGTTAACTTTTGCAGATACGAAAATGTGCAGTGAGAAAGAGATTGTGTATAACTTTGGCCTCATCTACTCATCCCACTTACACCACAAACCATGCCAGACAGTTCCAGACATTTGCTCAGTGCAAACAGCATTTAGAAATGCCAGAAAACCGATTCATTTCTTTTTTCAAAGCATATTGACTTACCCTTTGCAATTTAACTCTTAAATCATTATCCTCAACCATGACTAAAATATCATATAGGTGACTCGGCGCCCATAGCTCAGTGGTTAGGGCGCCGGTCACATACATTGGAGCTGGGGGGTTCTAGCCCAGCCCAGGCCTGCCAAACAACAATGACAACTGCAACATAAAAATAGCTAGGCATTGTGGTGGGTGCCTGTAGTTCCAGCTACTTGGGAGGCTGAAGCAAGAGAATCACTTAAGCCTAAGAGTTTGAGGTTGACGCTACGGCACTCTACTGAGGGTGACAAAGGGAGACTCTGTCTCAAAACAAAAACAAACAAACAAAAATCATATCGGGTGACTTGGGAACCTCAACAGAAGACATAATCTCCTACACTTATTTGCCCTCCACCCCCAGTGTCCCCTAACAGGTTCTAGGTTTGGCGGTGTACATGCCTTACTTGTTTGCTTACCTTTGCTGTGGGGATCCATATATAGAACTCAACCTAAGTAGCCCAGAAATAACTGCATTATGTACGTACTGCAAGTTCAGATAAGTATTCTGAACGTGCAGTAACTCATGCTTGGGGAGAATTCCTCAATTATAGATCAGCCATTTCACAAATACAGAAGTTAAGCCCTGCTACACCATAAACAAGCGTGACTATTATCCAAGGATCTCATAAACGTCCGAGAAGCTGGAGATGTTTGTTTAACAGTTAACAAAGGGGTTATAAAATCTTCGTTCACTTTTGCTGAGGGATCCAAACTTTCTAAGTGTGCAGATAAAGGGACTTGCCACATGTTGGGCTTTTGGTGCTGCCTGGTGTTTGCTTCTTTTTCAGAGGTCAGATTCTTGGGGACAGTCTAGTGGCTGCTGTATTGCTGCACCCAGACCCTCTTTTCCAGGCCAGATGGGAAGGTCGTCAGCTGTGGGACATGACCTCACCCAAAGTGATGCCCCCAGAAGAGGCCAACAACTGGCTGATGGATGAGTGCAAAGGTCCGGTTCTTTGCCTCAATTTGGGGACAACACTGAAAGGCCCTCCTGAGCTCCTCGTAGAAGCGGCTGGGCCCGCAGCTGCAACCACTTCTGCTGGTCAGCCTCTCCTCTGCCCGGCCCTGCCTGCTGCCTTCCTCACAGGTATGTCCCCTGAGAGCACACCTCCCTAAGTCCTTCAGCACCCAACTCCTGGTGTCAGAGTCTGCTTCTAGTGAACCTAACTTGAGACAAATAGCAATTACCTAAGCAAAGCATTGTCTTTTGAATTGTACCAAGGAAGTCACAGGCTCCTGGAGAGGTCCCAGGAAAGTTGATGAGAGCCTTTGAATAATACTTGTCATACAGCAATTCACTTTAAAAAGCTATGAATTTCTGACAACCAGCTCAGATCACCTTCTGAACACCCACTCAGCCCAGTCAGCAGGAACAGGAGTTAAATCACACACAAGGAGTACGACAAGTCCCCAAGGAAGGGCAGCAACACCTAGCAGGGGTGGCGATCTGCCTGTCACAACATCATGCGGCATCACAAACTGTCCCAGAGCAAAGGAGGCCAGCGCAGGGGCTCCCAACCTTCGCCATCAGGCTGCGGTTGCCCACATGACACCTGCTTTCTAACCTCGCTGCCTAGCAAGTCCTCATCCTCAAACTACCCAGGGAGAACAGCTCCACCTGTTAAGTTTGAAACCGAGTCCTAAACATTATTCATAACATTCCAAACTTGTAATGACAGGGACCCATTCCTGGAGCTGATAGATTATTCATGACTTTCTGTTTTTACTAGATCCTCAAGAAAGCAGATGGCAGACACACCAGAGCCGGAATTGGGAGCTACAGTTACTGTCTTGCTGTGAAGGCAGCTCCATCTTTCGGAAAACCCCAAGGAACAGCCCAGTGTCCATACATCCTCCGGTCTAGCTGAGGGCATGGGAAGGCAGTACAGCGGTAACAGAATTGGAATTCACAGGAAAAGCAGGTGCTTGTGTCGTGTCTGTATCTTATAACTACAGGTTTGGGTTCAGAATATTTAAAAATGTCGGTAATGTACTCCCCATGAAAACTCAACTCAAAAAGTATATGTTTTACCGCATTTTACACATTATCTCATTTGACCCTGAAAACACTTCTTGTACAAGCTGGGCTGGCATTATTATATCAGTCATCTAACTGGTTAAGTGACTTGCCCAGCCTAAAGCAACTATTCAGCGTAGGATCAGATTGCCAAGCTTTTGATGCAGGGTTCTTTCCTACAAACATTTGCTAATTTGCAATTTGCTGATGTATTTCTCCAGCCTTCTGGACAAAGCTCTTAAAACTTGGTTCCCTCCTTCTATCTCCATCTTTTAATTGTACAATGTAGCATTTTTTAAGTTTTTAATTATTATGGGTACATAATAGTTGCATATATTTATAGGGTATATGCGATATTTTGATAGACATATTATGTGAAAAGCTTTAAGACGGGCATTGTGGCAGGCGCCTGTAGTCCCAGCTACTTGGGAAGCTGAGGCAAGAGAATCACCTAAGCCCAAGAGCTGGAAGTTGCTGTGAGCTGTGTGATGCCACGGCACTCTACCTAGGGGGGATAAAGTAAGACTCTGTCTCTACAAAAAAAAAAAAAAAAGAAAGAAAAGAAAAAGCTTTAAACAGCTCACCAATTTCTTAGACACAGCAAGGGTTCCTAGGAAAGCCTTCTATGCCTGGTCAATAGGTTTCACCTACTGTTATTTGAGGCACTTGGAGGGTTTTACTCTAGCCAAGTTGACATTTTGTTTCTGCAATGCAAGAATGCTTGGATTGCAGAGATCAGATGGGGATTTTCGTGCTTTCAGGAACACAGGCAAGCATCTCTCAGCCTCAGGTAGTTGCATTACAGCTCGTGGGAGCGCTAATAAGAGCTAATTACTCTATTTACTCCATCAGCCAGACAGCCGGCAACTAGTAAAACTTGCTGGGTTCTCATATGGACTATCTGGGCTTTGTTTCAAAGAACTGGTGCCAAAGTGATTTGAAGGGATCAGCACAGGGCTGCCCAACTGGATTGCTATCTCAGGATCACACTGCATATTCTTTAAACCTGTGTATCCTGCCAATTCATAGTCAGTCAGTACCAACTGCATTAGCCCGTCCTCAACTCACCATCATCACTACTGCCTCGGCCTCTCACTGTCCACTTTGGCTGCAAATGAAGTAATCAAGAAACAGACTTGAGATTTTAGGAAAACAATTCCCTACTGACCATTAAAACGAAGTGTGGCATTTTACAATGTCCTACATCAGGTCACAATAGTCACAAGATCTGCATGACAGTTCACTCACTTTGATCTCCTTGAACTCTAGACATAAAGGGAACTTAGAAATCATTACAGAAATTCCAAATAATCACTGATATTTAACTGTACCAACGTTTAGGTGAAGCATATACACACAGCTCAAACTACACTGAAACTCTAATTTATGAATTTATATAAATTATGTAAAAAAAAGTTTTTCCCATCCTTGTCTCTCTCCATTTCTACCAAAGGGGGTAAAGTGAAAAAAACATAAGGCAAGGGATCTAAAGTTCCCAGAATAGGAACAAGAATGTTAGTTATTAACCCAGTAAAACCCCATCCACATTAACATAACCTTTCCCACATTCCAATACTAAAGTTGATTTATTGTTGCAAACACAGCCAGGCCTTCAGGGATGAAAGAACAGGAAAGTCCAAAACATATTTTAAAGACATTTCCAAAGCATGTCTACCTTTAAATCAAGGAAAAAAGATTGCATTGCATTATAATATGATTCTAAGTTAGAGCATTTACAGCAATTAGTATTTATAACTACTTGGCTCAATTATTAAAATGGAAAAGCTTGGATAAACATACAGTGCAAGTAAATGGCAAGACAACTTCATGTTGTAATTCTTTAGGCAAAAATGATTTAATAATAGTGGAGTTCTTTTCATGTGGTTAACAAGATCTGGCATAAGGACCAATCAAATCTAACCAAACTTTTAAATGACTAGAAAAATGAAAATTTACTTAACAACCTTTCTTGTCTTCTTCCATAATTTTCCATAGTCTTTTTTTTTTTTTAAGACTGGTCTGTTACCTCAATGTTTATAAAGGATGGACAAGTAACAACTTCATGAATGATGCCAAAAATCTCAACTATGTGTAAAAGAATGACTGGGTTATTGCTCTTCAAGAGAGCTGTCTGTGTTTTTTACATGAACACACAGACAAAACATGTTTTATTTTGCCTATGAGGTACAGTCCTAAGCTGGGGATTCATCATGAAATTCTAAGCAGGATTTCGGTAAAGTAGATGACTTACCCCAACAGAAAAGAAAATCTACTGAACAGAAAAATAAAGTCAGAGTAAGAAATGTTTCTGGCACTTAAACGTAAGCAGTATTTACTAAACTTTCCCAAGTTCAAGCAGATTTACCAGCAATTCTAAAACTTTCAACAAAAAAAGAACAGCAATTTTCAGCTTTGATGCTAGGAAACAATGACAGAGCTCGTACAATGAATGAGCAGGTACCGTGCGAGGTATCTTCATATAACACCGCAATTTAATCTTTCTAATACAGACGTCCCTCAGTGTCCACCCATGGGGAATTGGCTCCAGGATACCCCTCCGACTCCCCCAAATTCACACATGCTCAAGTCCCTTACATAAAATGTATTTGCATATAACCTATACACACCCTCACAGCCTCTCTTATACTTTTATTTATTTATTTTTATTTATTTATTTTCAGACAGAGTCTCACTGGGTCACCCTGGGTAGAGTGTCACCGGTGTCATAGCTCACAGTAATCTCAAACTCCTGGGCTCAGGCCATCCTCTTGCCTCAGCCTCCTGAGTAGCTGGGACTACAGGCGCCTCCCACAACTCCCGGCTACTTTTTCTATTTTTGGTAGAGACAGGGTCTCACTCTTGCTCAGGCTGGTCCCGAACTCCTGAGCTCAGGTGATCTACTTGGCTCAACCTCCCACAGTGCTAGGATTACAGGAGGGATCCACCCCCAACGGGCCTTCTCTTAGACTTTAAATCACCTCTGCATTGCTTATAATACCTAATACAATGAAAATGCTAGAATGTAAATAATACAATGTAGTTATTACGCTAAATTTTTTATTTGTATTATTTCTTATTGTTACTTTTTTAAAATTTATTTTTTACTTTGTTTTTAGTATTTTAATCTGCTGTTGGCTGAATCCGCAGATGTGGAACCACAGATAGGAAGAGTTTACTGTATTCCTATAGGGCAGATGTTGTTATTTCTACTTTATAGATGAGAAAACCAGGACTCAGGCTAGGTAAGTCACAATGCTAAAATACTACTACGTCGGGATTCTATCCCAGATATATCTGACTCCAAATCCTAAAACAACTGGTGCTACCCTCTGATTACTAGTACCACCAAGAAATTACAAGCACTTTTAACCGTGGCAGTGTTTCGTAAATAAAGTAGATCAGCCCTGGAGTCAGAAGCTCTAGATTTTAATGATGCTTCTATTGAGTACTGGTTTCCTCCAAATTGAGGGAGAAGAAAATAGTATTTAAACACATATAGTTGAGGTGAGAAGCATCTGTAAAAGCCCTGGTGAAAGGGTTTTGCAAAGCAACCTAGGGCAAGATGAGTGATTGAGCGTGGTTAGTGCACCTAGGGACTTCAGTAGGCTCTGGGCTCCTGGGAGTCCACTCACAGGGCAGGAGGCGCAGCCTGGATAAAGCAGCGCTACAGAGCCTACGCCTCAGGGAACAAAACGTAAGGGGTGAGAAATAGAATGTGGCCGCAGTCTCTGCTGTTTGCCTTCTCATGGACTAACAAATACCTAACCCAATTTTGCCAGCCAGAGCCACCTTTTGCTCAGCAAGCTGCTGGTGCCAGTCATTCCGCCACTTCAGGAATCTATGGCAGCCCCCTGCCTTCAGTAAGCTCACCTCTACCTTAAAGGAAAGGAAAGGAAAACCAGAGCTGTATCTCTTATCTTTTCTCACCAACCTTCCCTATTCTCATTCTCTCTCTTTCTCTCTCTCATACACACAAACACACACAGAGATGTGAAAGCTTTTCCATAATATGTATGGGTGCATAAGCACTTGAGACCCACTATAATTTTAAATACCAGTTATTCAGAATGGTGACTTCCAGAGCAGAAAGGGCTAGTTTCAGAGGAGAGAAAAGTTGAAGACCCCAGGTGAAAAAGAAAATCAATACATTAGACTACCTAAACGTTTTAAACCTCTATGTCATTAAAAACAAATTTAAAAGATAAACCAAATAAATTAGGGGAAAAAACTTAGGTAAAAATATTTACAGCAACTATGATAAAGGATTAATAACTGAAATATATGAACAAGAGTTTATGACAAATGAGAAAAATACTAATTCCCAATAAATAAAAAGGGTAGAGTACATGAACAGTGTGAGAAGAAATATAGCAGATGCTCATATAAACACATTTGATTTTATTAATAGTAAATATATAAAAAAGAAAAACAAAATACTCTTTCCCCTAAAAAGTTATCAAATATTATTAAAATGAGAACATCGCTCTGCTAAAACTTAGTAGAAGCTTTTGGGCAACTGATACCACAGATCAAATATCCACACACACCCCAACTCTGATTTTACTTCTCATCTTCCATTGCAAAGAAGAGAATGATTTCCAATACAGGAAACTGCTGACTGCACAGATGCTCACTACAGTTGAAAATAGGCTATATGCTTCACAATAGTATTAAATAAATCATGAAATGCCCCCAGATGGAATATCTTTACAGTCCTTAGAAATATCTACAGATGTTTTTGTAGCATGAGGAAATGCAAATAAAACAATGTCAAGTTAAAAAAAAAAAAAAATAGTGAGGCCTGGCTCGGGTGGCTCACGCCTATAATCCTAGCACTCCGGGAGGCTGAGAAGGGTAGCTCTGCAGCTGGAGACCAGCCTGAGCAAGAACGAGACCTTGTCTCCACTAAAAACAGAAAAACCAGCTGGGTGTTGTGGCAGGTGCCTGTAGTCCCAGCTATTCAGGAGGCTGAGGCAAGAGGATCACTTGAGCCTAAGAGTTTGAGATCGCTGTGAACCATGACTCTACCAGGGCGACAGAGTGAGACTGTGTCTCAAATAAATAAATAATGAATGAATAAAAGTTTTAAAAACAGTGAGACAGTGGCCAGCCATGATGGTTCACACCTGTAACTCCAGCACTTTGGGAGGCTGAGGAGGCGGGAGGATGATAGAGCCAGGAGTTGGAGGTTGCAAAAAAAATAGTGGGACATGAACTTATATACTCAGAATATTTCAACTACGGAAAAAAAAGACATGAATAGAAAAACAGAAGAAAACACACCAACACACTAAGGGTGGGTAATTATACCTTCAGGTGGGAGGATTAGTGATGACTTTTTAACTGTGTCTTCTCTGCATCTTTTCCTATATTACTTAAATCTTCTATAAGGTACATATAGTACTTTTGTAATTACAAAAAAAATTAAATAATTTCAAGTGTAAATCCACGCTAAACAATAGATGGAAATCCAAGAGCTCTCCACCCCACTCCCACAGAAAGGCCGGTAAGGCAGTAAGAAGGGGAAAGTGGCTTTGTTTTAAGTGTAGGGATAGAAAAACATAATAACCCTTCTTGATCTGAAAACAAAAGCTTCTCATGTCCCACGCATCAAAACATATTTTGAGAATTCACTAACCAAAACATTTTCCATCAGAGGATTTAAACCCGCATACCAAAATTATCGCCACAGAACAAACTAGTTAAGCAAGCAGGAAGTTTACTAAGAACACCCTAAAAAACTAATAATTGCTTTTACAGCTCTGATAAATCCCCGCCAGCTCATGACAGTACACAGTGTAATATAAACAACCTCCAGTGAGTCTGTCACCATGTCCAAACAGGACAGCATGAAATCCTTAGCGTAAGGCTTTCCACGGGGGAGAATCACAGATGCTGCAGAAATTAAGTCTTTTGAGGTTTGCCTTTCAAGGGCTGATTTTACAGTCTTTGAGGTGGTTTTCTCAGAGTAACAGCTAACTATGCCAAACTCTTTGCATTCATTATGTTGTTTCATCTTCACAACCCTACAAGGCAGAGTTTCTCAACTTCAGCACTATTAACATTTCGGGTCAGATAATTCTTTGTTGTGGGGGGGAGGGGTTGTCCTGCGCATCAGACGACAATTATCTGTGTCCCTGGACCCACCAAATGCCAGTGGCGCTCACACTTCCAGGTTGTGACAAAAGAGGTCTCCTGACATTCCCAAATGACTCCTACAGGCCAAAATCACCTCAGTGAAAAACCACTGCTACAAAAAGTACATACAATTATTGCTCACCTTTGACAAATGAGGAAAGTAAAACACAGTTACAGGCCCATCTAATTCCATACCACATTTATGCCAGGTATGAAGCCCAGCTCAGAGTGTAACCCATAACAACTTTGCTATCTGGGTCACCTCTGCATCCCCATGGAGTATGGCATAGGCCTCAATGCATGATGGTTGAAGGAACCATTACCCGTATCACATAGATATTTCCTGAGCTCCTACGAGGTAGTAGGTCCTATCAGCAAAAGTGCAGTTTAAGACAAACCCAGAGATGGCTCGGCGCCTGTGGCTCAACGGGCTAAGGCGCCAGCCACGTACACCTGAGCTGGCGGGTTCGAATCCAGCCCCGGGCCCGCCAAACAACAATGACGGCTGCAACCAAAAAATGGCCCGGCGTTGTGGCGGGCGCCTGT
>CAUYRH010127988.1:0-22623 GCA_963574655.1 Perodicticus potto | reverse complement strand
AAAAAAAAAAAAAAAAAAAAAAAAAAGGCTTGGCGCCTGTGGCTCAACGGGCTAAGGCGCCAGCCACGTACACCTGAGCTGGCAGGTTCGAATCCAGCCCAGGCCCGCCAAACAATAATGACAGCTGCAATCAAAAAATGGCCGGGTGTTGTGGCGGGCGCCTGTAGTCCCAGCTACTTGGGAGGCGGAGGCAAGAGACTCGCTTGAGCCCAGGAGTTGGAGGTTGCCGTGAGCTGTGATGCCACGGCACTCTATCCAGGGTGACAGCTTGAGGCTCTGTCTCAAACAAAAAAAAAAAAAAAAAAAAAAAACGAATAAATACTAGCTAGGGATGGTGGTGCTCACCTGTATCTCAGCTATTCTGCTGGCTGAGGTGGGAGGATCACTTAAGCCCATGAGTTTGAGGTTGCAGTGAGCTATGATGACACCACTGCCCGCTAGCCAGTGCAAAAGAGTGAAACTCTGTCTCAAAAAGAAAAAAAATTAGAAACTCTTGTACATCAAAGGACGCTACTAAGAAAGTGAGGGAAAAAAAACCTGCACAATGGGAGAAAGATTGATAGGTAGAATATATATTAAGAACTCCTACAATCCAATCACCAAAAAAACTAATTAAAAATGGACATAGGATTTATTTTTTTTATGAGACAGAGCCTCAAGCTGTCACCTTGGATAGAGTGCCGTGGCATCACAGCTCATAGCAACCTCCTATTCCTGGGCTCAAGCGAGTCTCTTGCCTCCGCCTCCCAAGTAGCTGGGACTACAGGCACCCGCCACAACGCCCGGACATTTTTTTTTTTTTTGGTGGCAGCCGTCTTTGTTGTTTGGTGGGCCGGGCTGGATTTGAACCCGCCAGCTCAGGTGTATGTGGCTGGCGCCTTAGCCCCTTGAGCCACAGGCGCTGAGCCGGGACATAGGATTTAAATAGACGTTTCTCCAAGGAAATTACATTGATGGCAAACAAGCAGATGAGAAGATAGTCAGCATTATTAGTCATTAGTGACAGGGAGATGTCGCCTCACATGGAGCAGGATGGCTGTAATCATAACAGTGGGAAGTAACAAGTGTTGACAAGGATGTGAAGAAATTGGAAGCCTTGTGTATGCCAATAGGAAGGTCAAATAAGGTAGCCACTGTGGAAAACAATTTGGCAGTTCTTCAAAAAGTTAAACAGAGAACTATAATGTAATCTAGCAGTTCCATTCCTAGATAAACATTCAGAATAACTGAAAGCAGGGAATTAAACTTATTTGAATGCTTATGTTCATAGTAGCATTAGTCACATTAGCCAAAACGTGGAAACGACCCAAGTGGCCGTCAGATGAGTGGATACGCGCAGTGTGGTATATACTTACTATGCAATGAAGCATTACTCAGTTTCGAAAAAGAGGAAAGTTCTAATTCATGCTACAACATGGATCAAGCTTGAAACTGCAGCTAAGTGAAATAAGCCAGATACAAAAGGAAAAATTGGCTCAGTACCTGTGGCTCAAGCGGCTAAGGACCCTGAGCTGGCGGGTTCGAATCCAGCCTGGGCCCGCAAAACAATAATGACGGCTGCAACCAAAAAAACAGCCAGGCGTTGTGGCAGGCACCTGTAGTCCCAGCTACTTGGGAGGCAGAGGCAGGAGACTCGCTTGAGCCCAGGAGTTGGAGGTTGCTGTGAGCTGTGATGCTACGGCACTCTAGGGTGACAATCCAGGGTGACAGCTTGAGGCTCTGTCTCAAAAAAAAAAAAAAAAATATTATACGAATCCATTTATATAGGGATCTAAACAGTCAAATTGCAGGGCTACAGACTGCAGGGAGTGGGAAATGAGTTGTTATTGGTGGGGTATAGAGTTTATGCTAAAGATGATGAAAAGTTTTGGGTTTAGATAGCAGTGATGGTTACAATACTATTGTGCATATATTTAATGCCACTGAATTGTATACATGCAAATGGTAAAGTGATAAATACATGTTTTACCATAATAAAAGCAGCTTTAAAAAAAAGGCTAAAGAACTTTCCCAAAGTTAGAGTAAGTTGAACCAAGTCTGCCTGAGTTCAAGACCTCTTATAGGTAACAGGTCAGGGGTAGGAGGTGTCAATGTCTGTTGATCATTTTTGAAGATCTGCCAAACAGAAACTTACATGTTTTTTATGTAAAGCAATTCAGTATCTGTCTGAAGCCTGAAATGTTTTAACCTAAACATGTGTATCAACTGTTCTAGTGGTTAAGCATTGGCTATACTTGGAAAATCTACTCTTTAGAAAACAGTTTTTTTATTTACTATCAAAGGATAATTTTTATTTATTTATTTATTTTTTTGAGACAGAGCCTGCAGCTGTCACCCTGGGTAGAGTGCCGTGGCATCACAGCTCACAGCAACCTCCAACTCCTGGGCTCAAGCGAGTCTCCTGCCTCCACCTCCCAAGTAGCTGGGACTACAGGAACCCGCCACAACGCCCGGCCATTTTTTGGTTGCAGCCGTCATTGTTGTTTGGCGGGCCCAGGCTGGATTCGAACCTGCCAGCTCAGGTGTACACCTGTTGAGTCACAGGTGCCAAGCCTCAAAGGATAATTTTTTCAGTAGTAAAATCATTATGGCACACAAATATAAAATGACATGTGTCAGAGATTTTAATAACTCATGAGTTAATGAGTGAACCAGTAGAATAATTACATTTGGTTCAGTGGAGAATTCAAAAAGCAGGCTATTTTTTTGTTGTAGTTGTCATTGTTGTTTGGCGGGCCCAGGCCAGTTTTGAACATGCCAGCCCTGGTGTATGTGGCCAGAGCCCTAACCGGTGAGCTACAGGCACCAAGCCACTTCAGTTATTTTTTTCAGTTAAAAGAGATGATAATGATGTGAAAGTGGGAGAGAGCTATAGTCTTTTCAGCTGAGTTACTCTGCTCAGAGACTATCTTCTAGCCTTTCTTTCATAGGCACCACAAGTCTGATTGATTCTAATTCAGGACACAGGCAAGATGGTCAGGATACAAATGTATCCTGAAATGTACCAGCATTGAAGCAGCAGATATGCAAACAGCTCCAGAGGCAGAATCAGCAACGGACTCACAGGATGGACAGTGGGGATGTGGTGGCTGCTGACAAAGGGAGAGTGAAATGTGGGTGAACTCCCCAAGGGGCTAAGCCCAACCCTACAGTTGACATCACCACAGCTACTAACTCCTCAGGAGGAAGGATTAGGCTTTTCCTAAGCAGCTGATATTCGGAAATGATTTCTTCCTCTGCTGCAGGCGTCTGAGTTCGATGAAAGCGGGTCCAACAGCCAAAGCAACACTGAGGGGAGGAGAAAGGGAAGGGAAGGGAAGGAAGAAGGTTGGGGGAAAATAGGTGAAGTGGGGTAAAGTTAGCTAGCTTATTCTGCTCATTTTTCCATGCCCTTTCTTTTCAGCTTTTATTTAATAGCACTTTGTTAAAGAACGTGCTTTTAGGCTGAGGCAGGAGGATAACTTGAGCCCAGGAGGTTACAGAGAGCTATGACGACACCATTGCACTCTAGCGTGGGGGGACACAGCAAGACCCCAACTCTGGAAAAAAAGGAAAAATAATCACATGCTTCACCGTTATTTGTTTTTGTTTTTGTTTTGAGACAGAGCCTCAAGCTGTCACCCTGGATAGAATGCCTCCAGTTCCTCACAGCAACCTCCAATTCCTGGGCTCAAGCCTCCACCTCCCAAGTAGTGCCCACCACAACGCCCGGCCATTTTTTTGTTACAGCCGTCATTGCTGTTTGGCGGGCCCAGGCTGGATTTGAACCCGCCAGCTCAGATGTACGTAGCTGGTACCTTAGCCACTTGAGCCACAGGCACCGAGCCACTTCACCGTTATTTGTAAAGAGCACTTTTATAGGTGGTGTTTTTATGTAATACGTAGTATATGTGTACTACATGTAGGACAAAACAGAATCTTATTCCTAATATATGCTTTTCTTACACATATTTAGTTTACGTGATTCCCAAAAGTCACGTAATTGTGGTCAGAGCCCTGTGTATGGTGTCCTGAGTGGGATTTGGTTGTAGAGAGCACTTTGGTTTTTTGTAAAGTAAAGGTTTTAGAGTAAGAATATATGAGTCCTGGAAGTCTGTATAGTAAACATTACTCTAAAAAGGAAGACTTTGATTAAACTCAGTGCCGCTCAGCTCCACATTTTACAGCTTTTAGGCATTACTACATTCTTCCAGCAGTTCTGCAAGGAGACTGTCATTATTCTGGTTTTACTAATTGGAAAATCAGATACAAAGAGGTAAAGTAACTTTGTTCAAGGCTGTCTATGAATCCAGAGCTAGAATTGTAGAAAATTATTTACTATTTCATGTAATGTCAATCTCATAGCTCAGAGAACTTCTCTTACCATTTTGGATTACATACTATTTCATTCATGTATATACATACACAATAAACCACCCCTCATCCATAGTGGTGCTTTCTGAAGTTCATTACCTATGGTCAACAATAGTCCAAAACCATTAAAAGAAAAGTTCCAGAAATTGGCCAGGTGAGGTGGCTCACACTGGGAGGCTGAGACAGGAGGATGGCTTGAGCCCAGGAGTTAAGGTTGCTATGAGTTATGATGACACCATGGCACTCTACCCAGGGCAACAGAATGAGATTCTGTCTCAAAAAATAACAAGATTGTAAATATGTGGAAGACTTTTACCATTTTGCCTTACTGCTTTCCGGAAAGACTGAGCCACTTTATATTTCCATAAGCAATAGTGTTTGAGAAGGTCATTGGCCTTTGTCAATTCTTAAAATTCTTTATTTTGGTAGCCAGAAAGTGGTATCTTGCTTTTATAAACTTCTTTGCTTCTCAGTGAAATAATTGTTTGTTATATGAGTATTTGTTAGGAACCACTAACTAATTTAGTCCAAAGAAGGGCAATTCCAGTAGGGAAGATCACGGGGTGGGGTCTGTGTTATGTGGGGGGGCTAAATCTACGGCTCTTTTCTTTCCATTGCTGGAATGCACATCTTCCCCAAGGCCAGTGCCTAGTCCTAGAACTCCAGCACGGTCTTTGCACTCCGCTGGTTCCTTCTCACCTGGAGAGACATACTACTGGAGTTGCATGTTTGAAAATCTGCACGTGGCACTTGGAAGGTTCATTTATAACCAGGGCCTCATTCCTTGAGTGGAATTTTTCTGAGGTGGTGTTTCACTTATTGTTCGTTTAATGCAAAATCAATGTATGTGTTCTTGGAAAATCCAGTATTTTCTTACTCTCACTTTGCATTACCCAGTACCCAGTGGATGATTTTTCTTTTTTTTTTTTTTTTTTTTTTTGAGACAGAATCTCTAGCTGTCGCCCTGGGTAGAGTGCTGTGGCATCACAGCTCACAGCAACCTCTAACTCTTGAGCTTAAGCGATTCTCTTGCCTCAGCCTCCTAAGTAGCTGGGACTACAGGTGCCCATCACAACCCCTGGCTGTTTTTTTTTTTTTTTGTAGTTGTCATTGTTGTTTAGCAGGCCTAGGCCAGGTTCAAACCCATCAGGCGTGGTGTATATGGCAGGCGTCCTAGCCGCTGAGTTACAGGCGCCGAGCCACAGATGATTCTTAAAAACCAGGACCACCCTGTCTCCTGTCTTTCCCTATTCGCTGGCATCATTTTCTTTTTTTTTTTTTTTTTTTTGAGACAGAGCCTCAAGCTGTCACCTTGGATAGAGTGCTATGGCATCACAGCTCACAGCAACCTCCAATTCCTGGGCTCAAGCGAGTCTCCTGTCTCTGCCTCCCAAGTAGCAGGGACTACAGGCGCCCGCCACAACGCCCGGCCATTTTTTGGTTGCAGCCAACATTGTTGTTTGGCGGGCCCAGGCTGGATTCGAACCCGCCAGCTCAAGTGTACGTGGCTGGCGCCTTAGCCCGTTGAGCCACAGGCGCCGAGCCGGGCATCATTTTCTTAACTGAAGCTTTTGTTTTCTAGGCCTGTATTCTAATGATGGAAAAATTTGAAGTACACATTATTTCTGAGTTTATTGCATATTTTATGACACAGCTGCTATACCTGTCACTGTTTATATTTCAATCTTTAGTAGCTCTCCTTGGCTGGACACCCATAGCACAGTGGTTATGGCGCCAGCCGCATACACCGAGACTGCCAGGTTTGAAACTGGCCCAGGCCAGCTAAGCAACAATGACAACTGCAACAAAAAATAGCCGGGCATTGTGGTAGATGCCTGTAGTCCCAGCTACTTGAGAGGCTGAGGCAAGAGAATCGCTTAAGCCCAAGAGTTTGAGGTTGCTGTGAGCTATGACTCCACGGCAGTCTATGGAGGGCGACAAAGTGAGACTCTGTCTCCAAAAAAAAAAAATTTGTGGATTAGCTTTTACCCATCGAACTTTATTTCCTCCTGCGATAGTGAAATACAGGATGGTAACAGTAATTAGATCTCAGAAAAGCTTGTCACAAAGCACCTCAGCCTAGAGAAACTTGCAGACTCTGTGTGCATTGGCTAAAGTTTCAGGGTGCCGCTACCTCGCACCTTTAGAGCAGAGTAACCTTAGACGGGTGGTGCTTTTCTTTCTGTGCATTAGTTTGAATTAAGCAATGATGCCTACTTGGTTTTTTATTCTGATTCCTGCTTATAGCCAACCTGATCATTTGAGTATTTTCCTACTTTTGGTCAGTATTGCTTAAATGCCCTGCAGACAGAGCAGCAAGCAGAAAATCTCCCATTTCCACACACTGTTGAGTATCCCAGCAATTGCTAGACTTTGTGAAACAAATAAATGCTGTAAAAGAAGTTAGAAGGATCAGGAAAGATTTCCTAGAACATGGTTGAGCTAAACTTTGAAAGATCAAGTTGATATTACAGAGGTATGAGTATGAGAATAGATAGAATTGAAGATTTACACCCATGATACGATGTTGCCCTTGGCAGTCTATAAAGGATTTTCTTTTTCATTTTCACAATTATCCTGCAGAGCATTTGCTCCGTCAAATAGCCATCAAGTGGCAAAAGATCCAAGCTGTTATATTTTCTGTCTTGTGTCACCCCTGATTCAGTCTTGACAGACAGCCCAGTGGAGCCCGGCAGGAGGGCAGACCCCCCCACACCCCCACTCCCACCCCGAGTCACACGAGGATTACTTAGTGGCACCCAGGATGTCTCCAGTTTTTTGTTAGAGTCTAAAATTAGGCTCGGTGCCTGTGGCTCAACGGGCTAAGGCGCCAGCCACGTACACCTGAGCTGGCGGGTTCGAATCCAGCCCAGGCCCGCCAAACAACAATGACGGCTGCAACCAAAAAATAGATGGGCGTTGTGGCAGGCGCCTGTAGTCCCAGCTACTTGGGAGGCGGAGGCAGGAGACTCGCTTGAGCCCAGGAATTGGAGGTTGCTGTAAGCTGTGATGCCACGGCACTCTATCCAGGGTGACAGCTTAAGGCTCTGTCTCAAAAAAAAAAAAAAAAAATTAGGGTCTACTATTGTTAAATATATTCAGTAATCACTTTTGTTTGTTTTTTATTTTTTTTGAGACAGAGCCTCAAGCTGTCACCTTGGGTAGAGTTCTGTGGCATCACAGCTCACAGCAACCTCCAATTCCTGGGCTCAAGTGAGTCTCTTGCCTCCGCCTCCCAAGTAGCTGGGACTACAGGCGCCCGCCACAACACCCGGCCGTTTTTTTTGTTTTTTTTTTGGTTGCAGCCATCATTGTTGTTTGGCGGGCCTGGGCTGGATTTGAACCCGCCAGCTCAGGTGTATGTGGCTGTCGCCTTAGCCCATTGAGCCACAGGCGCCGAGCCTCAGTAATCACTTTTGAAAGGAAAAGAGTTAGTGGAAAATAATTCTTTTAACTTTATGATACAAGAATGGAGGAATCATAGCAAAACTAAAATAAATCATAGACACAGTGGTAAATGGCTGTATAATTAGTTACATGTGTATCATCCAGCAGTCACATTCAGAAGCAAGAAAGTATGTGAAAGAAATAAAAGGAAGATTTTAAAGCAAAACACTTCTCATGAGATAGTACAAGAAGTAGAATTACGCCAAACTAAAAGAGAAACAAGGCTGGGAGGGATTTAGAATGGAGCCCAAGTATTTCCTACATTTTTTAATCCTCTGCTCATTTTAGGTTTCTGACCACAGATTAGACAATATTTTTCTTTGCTCATACTGGGCCTACAAAAACTGATAGAGATGAACAGACTAGTGTGCTGGCTGGAGGTCGGTCGAGTCCTGCTCCCTTCATGTCTGAAGCTCAAACCAAAATGAGCCAGTACGGTGAGAGTATCAGCCAGCCTAGAGCTCTTAGTCAGGTAAAGAAAAAAGCCTGTTATTGGCTCGGCGCCTGTGGCTCAATGGGCTAAGGCGCCAGCCACGTACACCTGAGCTGGCGGGTTCGAATCCAGCCCGGGCCCGCCAAAACAACAATGACGGCTGCAATCAAAAAAAAAAATGGCCAGGCGTTGTGGCAGGCGCCTATAGTCCCAGCTACTTGGGAGGCGGAGGCAAGAGAATCGCTTGAGCCCAGGAGTTGGAGGTTGCTGTGAGCTGTGATGCCACGGCACTCTACCCAGTGTGACAGCTTGAGGCTCTGTCTCGAAAAAAAAAACAAAAACAAAAACAAAAAAAACCTCTTTATCCCAAATTCTTGGGGAGATGAATTTGAGAAATTCCTGGTTTCACCGTTCGGCTCACCGTAGCACAATGGTTACACATTGCACCACCGGTCACATGCACCAAGGCTGGTGGGTTTGAACCCAGCCTTGGCCAGCTAAACAACAATGACAACTGTAACGACAACAACAACAAAATAGCCAGGTGTTGTGGCCGGTGCCTGTAGTCCCAGCTACTTGGGAGGCTGAGGCAAGAGATTCACCTAAGCCCAAGAGTTTGAGGTTGCTGCCTGTGAGCTGTGACACCACAGCATTCTACTGGGGGCGACATAAAAAGACTCTGTTCAAAAAAAAAAGAAGAGAGAACTTTCTCATTGCTTTGAATGGTGCCTGCAATATTAAACTTTTTTTTTTTTTGAGACAGTGTTTCACTTAGTCATCCTTGCAAGAGTGCCTTGGCATCATAGCTCACAGCAACCTTAAATTCTTGGGCTCAAGCAATCCTCTTGTCTCAGCCTCCCTTGTAGCTGGGACTCCAGGCACCTGCTACAATGCCCA
This sequence comes from Perodicticus potto, assembly GCA_963574655.1. Taxonomy (NCBI): domain Eukaryota; kingdom Metazoa; phylum Chordata; class Mammalia; order Primates; family Lorisidae; genus Perodicticus; species Perodicticus potto. The sequence continues at coordinate 13,493 of CAUYRH010127988.1, read as the reverse complement.
GCTATTGTCCAGCTATTTTTATTTATGTATTTATTTATTTGTTTATTTTTGGTAGAGACAGAGTCTTACTTTATCACCCTCGGCAGAGTGCCGTGGGGTCACACAGCTAACAGCAACCTCCAACTCCTGGGCTTAGGCGATTCTCTTGCCTCAGCCTCCGGAGTAGCTGGGACTACAGGCGCCCACCACAACGCCCGGCCATTTTTTTTTTTTTTCTGTTTTGCGGTTTGGCGGAGGCTTGGTTTGAACCCACCACCTTCGGTATATGGGGCCGGTGCCCTATCCCATGAGCCACAGGCGCCGCCCCTAGTCCAGCTATTTTTAGAGATGGAGTCTCACTCTTGCTCAAGCTGGTCTCAAAGTCCTGAGCTCAAGCAATCCACCTGCCTTGGCCTCCCAGAGTGCTGGGCTTATAGGCATGAGCCAAGGCACCTGGCCGGTAATATTAAATTCTTTCTCTGCTGTGACACCTGCTCTCTCAGTGTTTTAGTTTCCTCTTAAGCAGGGGGCAATGAACCTGGTTGAGTTGTAACAGCAATCTTTTGTGTTTCTTAATGATTCTATCTCCTAAGTGTTCAAGCCCAGAACCTATAGTTTTATAGTTTAGTTTTACATATATATATATATATATATATATTTTTTTTTACCACTTATGTCTTCCTGGGAAACTTAAACATACAGATTTTTAGGCCACGTTTCTAGGAGTTTTTTTTTTTTTTTTTAACTTTGTCTCCCTCAGTAGAGTGCCCTGGTGTCAAAGCTCACAGCAACCTCTAACTCTTGGGTTCAAGCAATTTCTTCTGCCTCAGTCTCCCAAGTAGCTGGGACTATAGGCACCCTCCACAATGCCCTGCTACTTTTAGAGATGGGGGGTGGTCTTGCTCTTGCTCAGGCTGGTCTTGAACCTGTGAGCTCAGGGCAATCCACTTGCCTCAGCCTCCCAGAGTTCTGGGATTATAGGTATGAGCCACTGTGCCCAGGCATTTCTAGGAGATTCTTATCCATATGTCTGAGGTAGGACTTGGACATAATTTATAAAAATATTCCCAAGTAATTATGACAGTCAGATTTTGGTTTTACAGATTTTGTCCAGTCTTAGATCTTATGCTTTTTTTATTTAGAGAGAGGTGTGTCAGTGGGCACCCAAAGCTATGAAACCAAGGAGAGACTGCCTAAAGCCTCAATTTTACTAAATAGTAACATAAAATGTAACCTTTCCATTAAAGTCAACCAAATGTATTATTATGTAGAAATGTTACACATATGCTACATTTTTTTTTATATGCTACATTTTGAGATAGACCACTTCAAAGAAATTAATGATGCATGCAGGGGCGGCGCCTGTGGCTCATTGAGTAGGGTGCCAGCCCCATATACTGAAGGTTGCAGGTTCAAACCCAGCCTCGGCCGAACTGCAAAATAGAAAAATAGCCGGGTGTTGTGGTGGGTGCCTGTAGTCCCAGCTTCTCGGGAGGCTGAGGCAAGAGAATCGCCTAGGCCCAGGAGTTGGAGGTTGCTGTGAGCTGTGTGACGCCACAGCACTCTACTGAGGGCGATAAAGTGAGACTCTGTCTCTACAAAAAAAAAAAAAAAAAAAATGATGCATGCATAGCATACCTTTGTCTCAGCCACAGAGCTGAATGACAGATAGGCATCTTAGGTCGTTAAAGGTTTGAGAAGCTGGGCTTGGATTCCTCTGTAGCCTCCTAGACAAGAAATTAGCTATCAGTTGTTCAAATAGCTTGAGTTACTGCAGGTTTTTATAATTTCTGGGAATAGGCTATTTTATTGCAGGGCCATTCCCTTTGCTGATTATCTTAAAAAGGAAGATACCTTTGAAACCAAAACAACTTACATGTATCTTTTCATAAACCATAATGTTACATCACTTATACATGGACAAAAATTTTCCTGGAGGAAAGAATTCTTCAAGGGTTGGAATCAACTTTTCTCACTATTTTAAAGAATCAATTACTAAGGAAAATGAGGTGAATAGCAACATGATAGTGTTCCAAATGCCCTTTGCAAATCTAAGCTTTCCTGGAGCCTGTTGGTAAGGAATTTCAGATTGTTTATTTTAATTTTTAAAGCAGTTTAGGAGGCTTGGTGCCTGTAGCTCACTGAGTAGGGCGCCAGCCACATACACCTAAGCTGGCAGGTTTGAGCCCAGCCAGGGCCTGCTAAACAACAATGACAACTGCAACAAAAAATAGCTGGGTGTGTGGCAGGTGCCTGGAGTACCAGCTACTTGGGAGGCTGAGGCAAGAGAATCTCTTAAGCCCAAGAGTTGGAGGTTGCTGTGAGCTGTGATGCCACAGCACTCTACCGAGGGTGACATAGTGCAACTCTGTCTCAAAAAAACAAAACAAAATAAAAAATAGTTTAGGAAGCCAAGATGTCCCCAGTTTCCATCCAAAGGAAGGTTCATTAAATTATACTTAAAGTTAATTCACTTGTGATGAGTGCGGGGCCTTTGGCAGATTGTATTGAGTGCTCCAGAGAAATTGTTAATTGTTAACAGGTAAAATAAAAGTGTAATCAATTTCACACTGGGAATATGGCTTGACATATTGTTAAAACTATACTCACTAATGAAAACAAAAATATACTCAATACCTAATTTAAAGTGTTTAGCAAAAAATAATCATCCCCATTAAGATCAGTTCATCCTGTGGCTTGATGCCTGTGGCTCAAGTGGCTACGGCACCAGCCACATACCCCTGAGCTGGCGGGTTCAAATCCAGGCTGGGCCCACCAAAGAACAATGACAACCAAAAAATAGATGGGCATTGTAGCGGGCGCCTGTAGTCCCAGCTACTTGGGAAGTGGAGGCAGGAGAATTGCTTGAGCCCAGGAGTTGGAAGTTGCTGTGAGCTGTGATGCCAGAGCACTCTACCCAGGGCGACAGCTTGAGGCTCTGTCACAAAAAAAAAAAAAAAAGAAGAAGATCAGTTCATCCTCTTCCTACAAAATGTTAGGCTGATGAATTTCTTTTTTTTTTTTTTTTTTGAGACAGAACCTCAAGCTGTCACCCAGGATAGAGTGCTGTGACATCACAGCTCACAACAACCCCCAAGTCCTGGGCTCAAGCAAGTCTCCTGCCTCTGCCTCCCAAGTAGCTGGGACGATAGGTGCCCGCCACAATGCCCAGCCATTTTTTGGTTGCAGCTGTCATTGTTGTTTGGTAGGCCCGGGCTGCATTCGAACCCGGCTCAGGTGTACGTGGCTGGTGCATTAGCCCGTTGAGCCACAGGCGCCGAGCCAGGCTGATGAATTTCTAATTTCAAAAGCATTTTAATTTAAAAGGTTTTGTGAGATAAATGATCAATGTTTATGAAAGAAAGTAAATTATCCTCAACCACATGCTAAAAAAAATTCACGTTTTTTGTCTTTAGTATTTACTTATTTATTTATGAGAGAGAGTTTTACTCTGTTTCCCTGGGTAGAGTGCCTTGGTGTCATGGAACTCCAGAGCTGAAACCATCCACCTAGGCATCCCAATGTGCTAGGATTACCGACATGAGCCACCTCGTCCGGCTGTCTTTAGTTTTTAAATAAGGAAGTTTTCATGTGAACATCATAAAACTATTAAAATAAATGCTCATTTAATTAGTCTTTCATAAAAGGAAAAGTGACGTTGTCAAATGGGTTCTTCAAAAGTACAAATTTAGGCCAGGTGTGGTGGTTCATGCCTCCTAGCACTTTGGGAGGCCGAGGTGGATCACTTTAGACTGGAGTTCAGGACCAACCTGAACAACAAGGTAAGTCCCTCCAGTTGCCAACCCTTTCTGTCTCTATGTCACTGGCCGCATGGTAAGTAAGATGGCTCAACTCAAAAGACAGGAGGTTCTGCCTTAAGTGAACTGGGTAGTCCCTTTACTTTATTGGTCTTAGGGGGAGATAAGGGTTGGAGGGTACCCTCTTTGGAATTGGAACATTCCTGCATAGTTTTGCCTGCTTAGAGTCCTGGGTCCTGGGCTGAATGTTGTTAATCTTGTGATTAAATCATCATTAAAGTTCACTTTTTTTTTTTTTTGAGACAGAGTCTCACTTTGTCAACCTTGGTTGAGTGCTGTGGCATCACAGCTCACAGCAACCTCCAGCTCTTGGGCTTAGGTGATTCTCTTGCCTCAGCCTCCCGAGTAGCTGGTACTACAGGCGCCCGCCACAGGACCTGGCTATTTTTTTGTTGCAGTTTGGCCAGGGCCAGGGTCAAACCCGCCACCCTCAGTATTTGGGGCTGGTGCCCTACCCACTGAGCCACAGGCGCTGCCCCACATACTCATTTTTACATTATTTGGATATAGGGTGGCACCTGTTGCTCAAAGGAGTAGGGCGCCAGCGCCATATGCCGAGGTGGCAGGTTCAAACCCATCCCCCACCAAAAACTGCAAAAAAAAAAAAAAAAAATTATTCAAATATATACATCATGTCGTTAAAATAGGACCAATTTCTAAACTGACCAGTTCTTTCAAATGACTTAAAAAACTATCATCTTGGCTGGGCCGTGGCTCAGGACTCTAATCCTAGCACAGAGACTGAGGTGGAGGAAGTCCTTCAGCTCAGTAGTTCCAGATGAGCCTGAGCAAGAACAAGACCTGTCTCTCCCCAAAATAGAAAAATTAGCCAGGTTTGCGGTGTGGCAGGTGCTCATGGTTGCTGCTACTGGGAGGCTGAGGCTGGAGGATGGCTTGAACATAGGGGTTTGAGGTTGCTGTGAGCTAGGCTGAGGGCAGGGCTGGCACTGTAGCTGGGGCAACAAAGTGAGACTGTGTCCAAAAAATAAATAAATAAATAAAAATAAAAGAAAAGGAACAAAAATCAGGAGAAAAGTACCAGATGTGAAATTCACTGGGCCAGGGCTAATTCCTTAAGTACTGTAATAAAGGTTAATTGAACGAATTTCAGTTTTGAAACCTCACACGTTTTCTCATGTCAGCATTTTATCTTTAAAAAACCCCTTATGTCTAACTTTTTTTTTTTTGGGTGGGGGGGAGCTTTAAGAATAACGATTTTGAATTTTAATAAAGACACCTTCTATTACTGTGACATTTTTTGGTCAGCTGACCTAATCTGTTTATTGCCACCCCAAATACTAGACTAATAGGCTAATATCCGGTAACTTTGCCAACTCAAAATCTTTTGTTTCTGAGTTTGAAGAAGTGCCTTGAAGACAAATTACAAAGTAGAGTGCGTGAGGATATAAAACTGCAAAAACAATAATGTTTTGTTTTCATAATTTCAACTTCGCAAAATCCAGTGAACTGGAAGAATTCCTAATATTTTGCCCCTTTAATTTTTGTCAGCCTAGTTTTCAAATTCAACAATACTAAAATTGGTCACCCAGGTTTACATTCCCAGAGGGGCAGAGACCAAGGATAAAGAGCTGCTTCAGAAGCTCTTGAGGCAGCGGCTCGCTGAGAAAGCAAGTCAGAGGCCTGGGCAGGTGGCTGAAAGCGCAATCCTGACACACTGGGAGGCCGAGGCGGGAGGACGGCTTGAGCTCGAATTGGACAGACTGGCCTGAGCAGAAGCGAGACCCGAGACCCATCTCTATAGAAAAACCCGTCTCTGCTGAAAACAGGAAAATTAGCAGGGGCCGGAGAGGCGGGTGTCGGGTGCCTGTAGTCCCAGCTACTCCTGAGCCTGAGGCAGGAGGGTCGCTTAAACCCAGGAGTTTCAGGTAACTGTGAGTTAACCAGGTGTAGCAGAGACTCTCTCAAGCAAAAAACAAAACAAAACCAAGTCCCAGGAAGTGATTTCCGGGTGGAGTGGGAGGGGCTGCTGATTTCCGGTCCAAGAGCAGGGGAAGCTATTGCGCAAGCGCGGTTCGCACTTTGCTGGGGTTTTTTTCCCTTCTCCCCTCCCCCCTCCCCCAAGCCCGAGGGGTCTTGAGGTGACAGCGCTTGCAACTGCGACTCCAGCAGAAGAAGATGGGCAAGAGGAAGCTCGGGCGACGGCGATCTTCCCCCGGTGAGAAAGGGTCGGAGGAGCACTGAGATATCGTCGTCTACCCTGGGCAAACGGGAGGCGCAGGCAGCAGCTGGGGCTGCGGCTCGCAGCAGCGAGGGCCAGCTTGAGGGCGGGGGCTGGGAGGGGGGCGAGCACAATGGAAACCTCCCAGGTCGCCCCCGCCCCTCGAGTCGGAGACCCGGTCGGAGCTGTCAGAGAACCCTCGGCAGCTCTTGCCCTTGACACCCCTTTCATTTTTCCCTCCTCCCGAGAACACACTCCTAGAGTCTCATCGGCCTGCAGATGGTCCGGGTTGGCTTGCCACTCTCCTGCCACGCCTTCCTGGTAATTCAACCAATGTTCAGTTTCATTTCTAGCTTCTCAGCGTCTGACCCCACTTTCTTTTATTCATTCGATTCTCACTGTCTCCCTTCCCCTCTGCCCCCTGCCCCTCCCCCCGCAGGTGGTCGCTGCAGCTCAGGAGCAAAGGTGGGGCTTGCTAACTGACACTTCTTTCCTCAGATAAAAGCCTCCCTGTGTCTCTTTCTTCTGAACAGGCCGGCTTAGTAGCCTTTTCCTTCTCCAGCCTCCTCCTGCATCTTCGAAAAGTGATTGCAGAGTTGAACAAAGGATTCGAAGCTGTTGCTTTCGTTGTGTTTTTTATCTCAGCATGTTTTTGTTTTTTGAAATTGCTGTAAGTTTTAAATGATCATCTCTACAGTTTTGCGTACTAGGTCTTGGAAACACGAAATTGGAGTTACAAGAAGTGAGGTAGAGCTTCTCCCAGTCAACAAGTTTTCGTCAAACATTTCGTACATTAAGGGTACCCCAAGGCCTGTAGATGGAAGACAGAACCAAGACTGATAAGATTACAGTCCAGCACACAGAGTAACACTGAGTGAATCAATTATTTCATTTCATTTTTTCATTTCTTATGATACCGTTTATTTTTGTAGAGACAGTGTGAATTCTAAATTTATTTAGTTTTGCCATGTGCTGGTGTCATCTCAAACTTTTTTCAGACTTAACTGCAAAGGAGAGTGACCCCAGATCTTTGGGGACATTGTCTGAAGCAGTTGAAAATCTGAGATCCAGTCCAGGTGGTGGCTCACGCCTGTAATCCTAGCACTCTGGGAGGCGGAGGTGAGTGGATCTCTTGAGCTCAGGAGTTTGAGATCAGCCTGAGCAAGAGGGAGACTCTATATCAAAGAAAAGAAAAGAAAAAGAAAACCTGAAATCCCTTTTCATATGCAACTGATGTTAATCATTTTTTTGTGTGTATTCTAGAGATAGTAGATATTCTTTTCCTTTGAAAGTATATTTGGGCTGGGGGAGGTGGCTCACGCCTGTAATCCTAGCATTCTGGGAGACCTAGGTGAGTGGATCACCTGAGCGCATGGGTTCCAGAATCACCCTTAACCAGAGCAAGACCTAGTCTCTAAAAATAGCTGGGCATTGTGGTGGGTGCCTGTAGACCCAGCTACTTGGGAGGCTGAGACAAGGGGATCACTTGAGCCCAAGAGTTTGAGGTTGCTGTGAGCTATGATGTCACAGCACTCTACCGAGGGTGACAAAGTGAGACTGTCTCCAAAAAAAAAGTACATGTGTTTGTGATACATATATGTATACACACACACCCACACATATTTATACATATAAATATGTATATGCCTCCAATAAGGTCAATGTTTGTTTTAATAACTTCCCCTTAACCCCCAAAACTTTTGAGTAGAATTGATGCATCGGGAAAATGCGGTGTTTATCTGGTATCATTCACACACTTTCTAACACTGAACTTTAGGTGTAATCATACCTCAGTTTAAGATGCACAGCCTTTTTTCAATAAATACATTTCATCTTTCCTTAATATAATATATATTTTTGCAGTTTTTGGCTGGGGCCAGATTTGAACCCGCCACCTCCGGTATATGGGGCCGGCGCCCTACTCACTGAGCCACAGGCACTGCCCGCCTTAATATATTATTGGGGGGGAAGGTTAAGATATTAGCTTTGTACTTTAGCAAATCCCATCCCCTTTACCTGATTAAATTTGATTTATTTATTACAGTTAATTTGGTGTAAGCAGTTGTAGGAAGTGAATTTAGAAAATAAAGCTGCTAAGACATTGATATTTCTTTTCTTTTCTTTTTTTTTTGAGACAGAGTCTCACACTGTCACCCTGGGTAGAGAGCTGTGGCATCACAGCTCACAGCGACCTCCAACCCATGGGCTTAAGCGATTCTCTTGCCTCAGCCTCCCAAGTAGCTGGGACTACAGGTGCCCACCATAATGCCCGGCGTGGTGTTGGGTGTAGTTACCTTGGTTTGGCTGGCCTAGGCTGGATTTGAACCTGCCAGCTCTGGTGTATGTGGCTGGTGCCCTTGAGGCTGAGCTACAGGCGCCGAGGTGGGACATTGATATTTCTATGATGTCTCTAAGGAGGGTTTCTTTTTTCTTTTACTCTTTTTCCTTTTTCCTGATGACCTTCCTTTTCAAGCTTTTTTTCCCCTGAGATATGACACATCATAAAAACCCTTCCCAATTCTAATATTACCTAATTACTCCACAGTATGCCGCTAGCTTTCAGATATGAGTGTTAATTTTTAAGAATGCTGCTGCCTTTTTTAAATTTTTATTTTATTTTTTTGAGACAGAGTCTCACTTTGTCACCCTGGGTAGAGTGCTGTGGTGTCATAGCTCACAGCAGCCTCGAACTCTTGGGCTCAAGCGATCCTGTTGCCTCAGCCTCCCAAGTAGCTGGGACTATAGGCACCTGCCACACACCTAGCTAATTTTAGAGATGGGGTGTTGCTCTTGCTCAGGCTGGTCTCAATGAGCTCAGGCAGTCCACCCCCCTCAGCCTCCCAGAGTGCTAGAATTACAGGAGTGAGCCACCTTGCCCGGCCCTGCTTCTTTTTTTTCAGACAGAGTCTTAGTCTGTCACTCTCGTTACAGTGCTCTGATATCAAAGCTCACAGCAACTGCAAACCCCTGGGCTCAAGCAATCCTCTTGCCTTAGTCTCCTGAGTAGCTAGGATTATCAGTGTGTACCACCACACCCTGCTATTTTTAGAGTTGAGGTTTCTTGCTCAGGCTAATCTCTAACTCCTGAGCTCAAGCTATCTGCCTGCCTCAGCCTCCCAGAATGTATTACAGCCACTAAGAATGCTACTTCTTAATAGTGTATGTTTAATTTTTTCATAAAAGTTCTCAGAAATAAAACATCAGTTGGTTGAAAGATTCTGTGGATTCTGTGTACTGGTTATATGCACGCAGTTGCTGTTTCATTAGGAGTGTTACTAACTGGAACCCAAATGAAATAACATTCATAATGGTCAAAATTTCATAAATATGAAAAGAAGTATTTGATTAATAAAATAGGAAGCTGTATAAAGAAGGTAGATAGCAGTTGAAAGAGAAAACAAGACACAAAATTTGAAGTTACGTGTGAGACTATACCAGGCTGCCCTGAACATTCTCCTGAACAAGAAGGAACCACAAATGTTTGCATAGTGTATTAGATAATGTATCACTGTGGATTTTTTCAGTTGCAAGTAGCAGTAACCAATTCCAACTAGTTTGAGCTAAACACAAAATAAGTATTTGTAACTCACAAAGCTGATAACTGTAGCATGTTAAAAGCAGTAAATTAGTTGGAGATACAGATTGAAAAAAAAAAAAAGACTGGCACCAGAGATAAATTCACTAACAGTTGAATGAAATAATAAAGTATATAGGGGTAAGGGAGAGTGACCATTAAAATGATTAACAACAAAAATATAACTTAGGTATAGTAGAGTCACAGATCACAATTTTCAAATGAATTTTTGAATTCAAAACAGGAAAGTTCAAGCAACCAGTTTTCAACTCATTGTTTCAGGTAACGTCTTTGGAGATGTGTGTCACTTTCATTTGTAGTTAAGAATATGTATTTTTTGGGACGGACATGGTAGCTCATGCCTGTAATCCCAGCACTCTGGGAGGCTGAGGCAGGTTGACTGCCTGAGCTCAGTAGTCGAGACCAGCCTGAGGAAGAGCAAAAGCCCATGTCTTCTGCCTCTGCCTCCCAAGTAGCTGGGATTACGGGAGTCCACCACAACGCCTGGCTATTTTTTTTTTTTTTTTTGATTGTAGCTGTCATTGTTCTTTGGCGGGCTGGGCTGGATTTGAACCTGCCAGCTCAGGTGTATGTGGCTGGTGCCTTAGCTGCTTGAGCCACAGGCACCGAGCCCAATCTATGGGAATTTTACAGGAAAAATTTTGCAATAAAGTAAGAATATTAACAATCTCTCACCACCATTTTCAGTTATTTTCTATTCCTATTTTGTAAATCGCAGAGGGTTTTTTTTTTTTTTTTTGAGACAAAATCTCACTTTTGTTGCCCTCAGTAGAGTATTATCGTGGTGTCATATCTTGTAGCAACCAATTTTGGGCTCAAGTGATCCTCTTGCCTCAGCCTCTGGAGTAGCTGGGACTACAGGCGCCCACCACAACATCCAGCTATTTTTAGAGGTGGAGTTTGCTTTTGCTCAAGCTGAACTGGAACTCCCAAGCTCAAGCAGTCTCCTTGCCCCAGCCTCTCAGAGTCCTAGGATTACATGCATCAGCTGCCACACCCAGCATTTTTTTTTTTTTTTTAAGTGGCAGAGTCTTAAACAAAGTAATGTAGTAGTCAATAAAAGGATTGAATTTAGTTAACCTAAAGTCGAGTAACTGTTCAAAGAAAATACTAAGGACCTGGTTCGGTGACCGTAGCACAGTGGTTACATGTACCGAGCCTGGTGGGTTTAAACCTGGCCCTGGCCAGCTGGGCAACAGTGACGACTGCAACAGCAACAACAAGCCAGTGGCTCAGCACCCATAGCTCAGTGACTAGGGTGCTAGCCACATGCATCAAGGCTGGCAGGTTCAAGCCCGGCCCAGGCCTGCTAAACAACAGTGACAACTGCAACCAAAAAATAGCCTGGCATTGTGGTGGGTGCCTGTAGTCCCAGCTGCTTGGGAGGCTGAGGCAAGAGAATTGCTTAAGCCCAGGAGTTGGAGGTTGTTGTGAGCTGTGATGCCACAGCACGCTATTGAGGGTGACATAGACTCTGTCTCAAAAAAATGCTAAGAAATTGTATGGACTAGGGAAGAGAGAAGATGTAGATGAGAGGTTAGAATTAAATTACATAAGGTGAGAGAATGACGAGCTAATAGGCCATCAGGACCGGCATCTTGGGTGATGAATATGATTCCTAGGCATGATGATGGAAGGGAAGGCAGAGGATTGATTAGAGGGGCATGGATTATGGATAAAAGTAGCTCCAAAGAGCTAGACTAGAACTTTATTAAAAGTGTTGCTGTCATAAGTCTGCGTGCCAGATGGCTAACTCTATTGGAGTTTTATTTCGTAAATTATTTTAAATAATTTATGAATTTGGCTAATGTGGGCTACTTCATCCTTGTTTGTGTGTGCTTATATCGATAACTTATGCCTATGTTGCACTGGCACTGAAATGTCCTTCCACTCATTTGTGTCTAAAACGTATTCAATCTATAAAGCCCAGTTCAGTTTTGCCTTTCCAAGAACAATCTAACTCAAATGTAAAAAAAGTTACACCTATTTCTGAACTTTAATGGGTCTTTGTGACTCCTATGTGATGAGATTCCATCTATATTCTAGCTTGTTGAATTGTCTAGTCTCTGCTGCTCTACTATTAACTGTGTGACAGAGACTGGCTTATTCATCTTACCTCCTCATGGCATCCTGAATGCCTAGAGTGTACTACTGGTGAGGAGTACCACCTCTGGAATCAGACCAGTGATGGATCACCATGGTGACCTTGGAGTTATTTGGATTCTTCAAACCTAAATTTTTTAATTTGTGAAATAGGAATAATACCATTACTGATTTCATAAGGCTTTTGTAAGGATTAAATAAAATAATTTGTGTAAAGCACTTAGCGTAGTACCTGGCAATGGTAATTACTGTTATTTCAGATACATTTTTATGGACTAAGTAAGCAGATGTTGATTGCACAAGGTACTTGGGAAAAATTGTGCTTTTTATTTTATTTTAGTTATTTTTTTATTTTTACATATACATGTGTTAATTAGGTTTCCACTTTTTGCCTTCACAGAATTTAAAAGGCATAAAATTTAATAACAATAACAATGTTTAAGATAAGGACTAGAAACAAAAACCACATAAAGAATGAATGAAGATAAATACATTCAGAAAAGAAAGACGATTACTGCATCAAAATATTAAGCAATATTAATAATAATAATGCCAAGAAAGTAATGTTCACATTGTCAAATAAGAGTATGTCTATTATAGAATGCTTTGACTCTGAGGCTCAGTATGAAGTCATCAGTTAACTTCTTATTTTTTAATAAGACCGGTGAATAACGTTTATAGACTTTTGAATATTAAACCAACCCTGCATCCCTGGGATGAAACCTACTTGGTCATGATGTATGACTTTTTTGATGATAAGCTGTAATCTATTGGCCAAGATTTTGTTGAGAATTTTTGCATCAATATTCATTAGAGAAATCGGTCTGAAATTCTCCTTTTTTGTTGGGTCTTTACCTGGTTTTGGTATCAGGGTGATATTTGCTTCATAGAACATATTGGGGAAGATTCCTTCCTCCTCAATTTTTTGGAATAATTTCTGTAGTATAGGAATAAGCTTTTCTTTGAAAGTTTGATGAAATTCTGGTGTGAAGCCATCTGGACCAAGGCATTTTTTGGTTGGGAGATTTCTTACTGTTTTTTTGATCTCAGTGCTAGAAATTGGTCTGTTCAGAAGATCTATTTCATCTGGGTTAAGTCTAGGGAGAGGGTGTGATTCCAAATATTGATCCATTTCCTTTACATTATCAAATTTCTGGGCATAAAGTTTCTGGTAGTATTCAGAGATAATCTCTTGTATTTCTGTGGCATCAGTTGTTGTTTCCCCTTTATCATTTCTTTTCTTTTTTTTTTTTATAATCATTCATAGGAAAACAGTAATTAAGCAATGAATTAAATTAAGTAACAAAGTTCAAACTATCATAAACTCATAGACCACAATGATTTTACAAAACAAGCAATTCCAGAAATCTTATAAACAATAAAAGAAGAAGAAATATTTCAATATCATTCTACTTGATCTGGATACACCTGATACTGAAATTGGAGAAAATATAGTATTATAAAGGGAAATTACAAACATGTTTCACTTATAAATGAGGATGCAGTATCCTAAACAACATATTGACAAGTTGAATTAAAAAATTAATGTTTAAGTAATGTACTTTGGTCAAAATTGAATCCAATTTATATGAAAGTTAGTCACTATTTTCTATTCTTTTTTTTTTTTTTTTGGTTTTCTTTCCCTCGTTTCCTCCCTCCTTCTCTGTCTGCTGTCTCCTTCCCCATGCCCCACTGTGTCATTGATTGTCATTAATTGTCCTCAAATCAAAGTTGAATACATAGGATTCATGCTTCTCCATTCCTGTGATGTTTCACTAAGAATAATATGTTCCACCTCCATCCAAGTTACTACAAATGC
>CAUYRH010127987.1:0-17018 GCA_963574655.1 Perodicticus potto | reverse complement strand
TTTATCTTTTAAGGTAAGATGAGATTCTTGTATTCAGCATATATATGGTATAAGTTTTTGTATCCAGTCAGCCAACCTCTGACTCTTTAGAGGACGATTTAAACCATTCATATTAATTGAAGATAATAAGCCTTTCTAAAGTCCATTGGGTATTATTGATCCTTTGGCAATTGTGAAGGTTGGAATTTGATCGAAAGTTTCTGAGTGAGCTTACTTTTGTGGTGGAGGATTGCACTGGTCATTATGGAGGTTAGGTCTGAGAATATCCTACAGTGCTGGTTTAGTTATGGCAAATTTCTTCATCATGCAGATGTCATTAAAGTATTTAATTTCTCCATCGTAAATGAATCTCAGTTTGGCTGGATATGGGATCCTAGGTTGGAAGTTATTTTGTTTTAGGAGGTTAAAAGTCAATGACCACTCTCTTTTAGCTTGAAAGGTTTGAGCAGAGAGATCTGTTGTTATTCTAATATTCTTCCTCTTGTACATTTTGATTTTCTTGCATCTGGCTGCTTTCAGATTCTTCTTCTTCATATTAACTTTAATCAAGTTAACTATGATGTGCCTGGGGGATGTCTTATTCGGGTTGAGTTGTGCTGGGATTCTGAAACTGTCTGCTATCTGAATTTCAGAGTCTTTTGGCATGTCTGGAAAATTCTCTTTCATAATCTCAAGAAGTAGGGACTCTGTGTCTTGTGAAGCCAGTTTGTCATTTTCTAGTATCCCTATAAGATGAATATTGGTTTTTTTCGAGTTATCCCAGAGCTCTCTGAGAGAATGATCCATTTTTGCCTTCCATTTCTCTTCCTTTGAGCATTTGGGAGCATTCCAAAGCTCTGTCTTCAATGTCATAAATCCTTTCTTCTGATTACTCCATTCTGTTACTGAGGGATTCTATGGAATTTCTAAGATCTTTGAGGGCTACAACTTCTTGTCTCAATGTATCAAAATCTTTGGTCATTTTGTCTTTGAATTGGTTGAATTCTTGAGACATCTTCTGAATTAATCCTACAATTTCTACCTCCATCTTTACTTCCATTTTGTTGATATTGTTGGCAATCCAAATTCTAAATTCAATTTCAGTCATTTCAGCTATCTGTTTGTGGATGGAATCTTCTGGATTTGTTGGTTTGTAATTCCTTGGGGGAGTTGAACTGTTCTGTTTATTCATGTTGCCAGAGTTTTTCCACCAATTCAGTCCCATGATTGTTTTTCAGCATTTAGCTAGATGAGCAGGTCACGTGAAATTGGACTGGAAACTTCTACAGTTGTGGTTGACCAGCCCTTCACCTAGGAGCTGGGACTGGTGACTGCAGGTTTTTCCTCTACAATTTTGCAAAGGACCTGTACGGTACTACAGTCTGTGACTCTAGAGGCCTGCTATGTGTAGTGGGGGTAGGTACCTCTGTCTTGTATTCGGTTGATCTCAGTCCAATCCTAGTGAATCAGTAACTCTAGGTTGCAGTCTCACCTTTGGTGAAATACAAGCAACTAGGACATCCCTTTCCCCACTGGTAATATCTGGAAGAGGGCAATCAAACCTTCCCACTACAGAAAAGTCTGGGTCCCACCTTGGAAGGTCCTCAGGTAATTTGTCCAGCTCAAGAGTTCCAGACCAGTTGTCCCAGTCAGCCCCCACCCTCTAGCTGGAGAGTTCCAGAGGACTCCAGCAACTGGATGTTAGGGGTCTATTGGCAGCTCAAGTGTTATTTGAGCACCTCTGGTGCTCCGAGGAGTTATAAATGCCCATCCAGTAGGAGGTTTAGAACCAGGGGGTTGATGCCTCTTACCACACCTTGGTCATTCTTCACCACTGGACTCTGGTCTCCCCAGTATCTGGTAGTCTCTCTGGCAGTCTTGTTAACCCAGTCTCTGTGACCCTGTTCTGTCCAATAAGCAAATGTGCCAGGGCTATTTGCCTTCCAGAGTCAGAGTGAGGTCATTGCCTCTTCCTCGTTCTTACTACAGTCTACCACCATCCAGCAGGGGAAGCTGAGGTCTGCCTGCCTCAGATGCTCAAAGGCAGCTGAAGAAAGTTCCCCCTGAGCTCAGTCCAAACCTGAGGATATCCAGACAGCAAAAGAATTTCTCCCTCAGCATCTGCACCTTTGTTGCTGCTGTTCTGCAGTTCTGGAATCCCTATAGGGCACAGTCTTGGTCCCTCTGGAAGGCAACAGAGTTGTGGAGAGTACTCTCCAGAGTTAGACTCCAGGAGGATCACTCTACTAATGCTGAAGTTGGGTGGGAGGTGCCTCCTCTTAGGTTAATGCACCTCAGCAGTTTTTGAGCCTCCACCCGCAGTGCAGGAACGCAAGCCTCTGTCTGCTTCTGAGATACTCTTTTTGGGGGGGCCAGTTCAGTCACCTTTCCCTCTATGTCTTCCTGTACAGTTACTAGATACACAGATACAGCACAGCTGTACAGCCACCATCTATGCAATACCTGGTCCTAGCCAAGAAATACAAACAATCTGTATTCTGGAGGAGTTGGACTTCTAGATTGCAAGGCCAGTGGAGGGGTAGACTTAAGGATCAAGGTGGCAAGAAAAGTATTCAAATTTCCTGCCAGACAAGGGAATTCCTAGACTCTCAGTAGGGGCTCTCTTGAGAAGGAGTCTAACTTCCAGCAATTCCCTCTGGTGGGGTGAGGAAGGAGAGCCTCTGTATATCGCTCACCAGTAGAGATCACACAGTAAGCAAGCAACTGTCTTAGGGGAGGGGATGGCCACATAACCTCTTTGAGATGAGAGCTGTGCTGAAAATAGTTTTTTGGGGGTCAAAGCTTTCCTCAGGAGGGAAGACAAGCAATTATCTATCTCATCTCTCAGCTCAGCTCCTCTCCTTCAGTTTTGTTGGGTTCTTTCTGGCTGTTATCTCTCCCTTCATACTGGAGCCTCTGCTGAGAGCTGGCTCCAATCAGCCATCATAACCCAATCCCCCATGTTCTTATTGTATGCGAAAATTGGAGTTAGGGCAAATAGCCAACCAGGGATTTAGCAGAACACCAAACACATTGAAACAAAATGAACTAATAAACAGAAAGGCTACCAGACACACAAGCCCACAGATGCACAGTCAGAAACAGATAGATATACAGACAAAACCAACCAAACAACAACAACAAAAACTACAATAAAAATGATAATTGTAAAATAATTTTTTTAAAAATCCTCTTAAAATCTGATGTAAGCATTCTCAGGAACCATAAGTAGGGAAGAAGAGGAAGATAGAAAGAAACAAAAAAGGGGCTGTGTTCATAAAATAGTTTAAAAAAGAAGAAAGAAAAGAGAAAAAAAGTTAAAAATAAGATAAAATAAAAAATTAACAATAGCTCCTCCACGAAAAAGATGGGAAAAAAGGCACCAACCACAAAAATATTATTCTTGTATATATATAGAAATACACATCTATATGTATGAGGTAGATGTCAACTTTAGTAGGAATAAATTTAAAATGAAATATACTTTCTGGACACCACATGATGCTGTGAGTGGTTCCCAGGCTTATACTTGATTCACAGTTTACATTGTTACCACAATAACCACCCTACCTGGCTGGTCGCCATTTTAGAGTTTCTATAAAAGTTTGTTTTCTATTTGTTGCCCCACTTCGGCTGCTGTGTTCCAGACGGCACTCCTATCCAACCTCCAAACTCAGTGCAGGAGTCCATGCTTCACAAATGTTTTCACTCCGCTCCCTCATTCTCTAGCAAACTGGCAACTGCAATTGGCTGTGGAGGAGGGGCTGGCTGCCTCTGGCTCCCACAGCTGCAGAGCAGAGACATTTCCCTCAGTTCCCAGGCTCAGAGTCTCTCTTTTGAGCCCTGCAGCCTGCCAGTTCCCCACACAGCCTGAAATACCAGACCTCACCAGTATTCCCCACCAGGAATGGTCCGGTCTGTTTAATCACTCCTATTTTTCTGGGGAAAGGTGTCCACCATTTGGGACAATTCAAAATATCTGTTTCCCAGGCGGGATCCTCTCCCCTCAATTTTCCATCATGCTCCCTTGCCCTCTGTGGCTCCAAGTGGCCCCCCTTTCTGGTCACCAAACTCTGCTCAGGAATCCACACTTCACTGAAATTTTCATCAGTTAGGTTTCATGAATTGAGAACTGCTGTCCTCCGTGATGGAGGGGCCAGCTGCCGGCCAGTATGGCCAGGCAGGGGAAACCTCTATAGTAAAGTCTGTGGTTTTGAATTACACCTCAGATATAGCAATCCACCAATTTGCTGAGCATCTCCAGCTGTCTGTCCATACCAATAATCCACATGGGGAACGATCCAGAGCCCCCTCCCTCTGACCTGATGACTTGGGAGAGATGGGCTACACGTAAGTCCCGTCTGCCATCATGCTACGCCTCCAATCATCATATTTTTGTAACAAAGTGATAATGAAGGCAGAAACTATCAAAACCTCTTGGATAGTTCAAAGGCAGTCCTAAGGGGGAAAATTTACAACATTACAAACCTTCATCAAGAAAACAGAAAGAGAACAATTCAGCAACCTAACAGGCCATATTAAGCACCTGGAAAAGGAAGATAAATCCAACCACAGAAGAAAAGAAATTCTTCCCAGCATAAGAAAAGAAATAACCAAAATAAGAGAAGAATTAAATGAAATTGAAAACAAAAGAATCATTCAGAAGATCAATGAAACAAAAAGTTTCATCTTCATTGGCACTACTGACAATAACAAAGTTATTTATACAAACAATAACAAAGTTATTTGTTATTTGTTCATTTGTTATTTGAAATGATTAATAAAATTGATGAACTTTTAGATAGACTAACCAGAAACAGAAGATTAAAATCTCAAATAGCTTCAATCAGAAAGGATAAATAGGAAATAGCAAAGCATACTACAGAAATAATAATAAAAAAAACCCTCAGTGATCATTACCAAAAATTCTATTTTCAGAAATATGAAAATGTAGAGGAAATAGACCAATACCTGGAAGCACACAACCTTCATAGACTCAACCAGAAAAAATTAGAAATTTTGAATGGACCTATACCAATCACTGAAATAGCATCAACTATACGAAATCTTCCAGAAAAAAAATTCCAGGACCAGATGGCTTCACATCAAAATTCTACCAAACTTTTAGAGAGAAACAAGTATCTATATTACACAACCTTTTCCAAAACATAAAAAAAGAAGGAATACTTCCCAACACATTCTACAAAGCAAATGTCACCCTGATCCCTAAACCCAGAAAGGAGCTAACAAGGAACGAATACTATAGACCAATACCATTAATGAACATCAATGTAAAAATATTCAAAGACACCCTAGCAGGACCTGGTGGCTCACACTTGTAATCCCAGAATTCTGGGAGGCTAAGGCAGGTGGATTGCCTGACCTCACAAGTTCAAAATCAGACTGAGCTAGAACGAGACTCCATTTTAAAAAATAGCTGGGCATTGTGGCAGTTTGGTGTAATCCCAGGTACTTTGGAGGCTCAGGCAAGATGATAACTTGAGCTCAGGAGTTTGAGGCTTTTGTGAACTAAGATGCCATAGCACTCTACTGAGGATTACCAAGTGAGACTGACAAGAGAGAGAGAGAAAGGGGGGGAGAGAGAGATCCTAGCAAACAGAATTCAACAACACATCAAAAAAGTTATACACCATGATCAAGTTGCTTTTACCCTACGGTTACAAGTTTGGTTCAACATACATAAATCTGTAAATATAATACACTGCATAAATTAAATCAAAAAACAAAGACCGTTTGATTTCTCAGTTGATGCAGAAAAGGCTTTTGATAATATCCAGCAGTTTCTTATGATCAGAATACTTAAGAATATGGGCTTAGATGGGACATTTCTTAAATTGATAGAGACCATCTGCAGCAAACCCACAGCCAATAACATATTGAATGGAGTATAATTGAAAGCATTTACACTCAGATCTGGAACTAGACAAGGATGCCCGTGATCACCACCGCTATTCAGCATAGTACTGGGAGTCCTAGCCATTGCAATCAGGCAAGAGAAAGAGTTCAAGTGCGTTCAAATGGGGAAAGAGGATATCAAACTCTCACTCTTCACAGACAATATGATCTTATACCTGGAAACCCCAGGGACTCAACTATAACTCTTAATGTGATCAAGGAAAATAGCATCATCTCAGGATACAAAATCAATACTGACATGTCAGTAGCCTTCGCATATGCCAACAATAGTCTTGTGAAGAATGAAATTAGACATTCTATTCCTTTTACAGTAGTGCCAATGAAGATGAAATACCAGGGAATGTATCTAACACAGAACATGGAAGATCTCTATAAAGATAACTATGAAATCCTGAGGAAAGAAACAGCAGAAAATGTTAACAAATAGAAGAACTTATCATGCTCATAGATTGGAATAATCAACATTGTTAAAATGTCCATACTCCCAAAAGCAATCTATAGATTTAATGCAATCACCATTAAAGCACCAATGTCATACTTTGACGAACTTGAAAAAATAGTGCTTCATTTTATATGGAATCGGGAAAAACCCTGAATAGCCAATACAAATTTTACAAATAAAAACATATCCGCAGCATCATGCTACCAGGCTTCAGGTTATACTATAGAGGTCAAAATAGGATGGTAGTGGCACAAAAATAGAGATGCAGATCTATGGAATAGAATAGCTATTCTAGAGAAGTTCCCAGCCACATATCATCATTTGATCTTTCATAATCCAAAGATAAATATCCATTGGGAAAAAGAAACCTTATTTAATAAATGGTTCTGAGAGAACTGATTAGTCACATATAAAATATTTAAACTGGAAACACACCTCTCAGCACTGACAAAAATTGATTCTTGCTGGACAAAATATTTGAATTCAAGACATGAAACTTTAAAAATACTAGAAGAGGGCAGAGTCTGTGGCTCAAAGGAGTAGAGCACTCGTCCCATATGCAAGAGGTGGCAGGTTGAAACCCATCCCTGGCCAAAAACAGTGAAAAAAAAATACTAGAAGAGATTGCAGTAAAATTGCTCAAAGTTATTGGCCTGGAGAAAATATTTTATGATGAAGACCCCTCTGGCAATTGCAGCAACACCAAAAATAAATTAGTTGGATTTGAACAAGCTAAAAAACTTTTGCACAGCTAAAGGCTCTACAATCAAAGCAAAAAGACAGCCTTCACAATGGGAAAAGTCTTTTTTTTTCTTTTTGATGAGACAGAGTCTCACTATGTCACCCTTGGTAGAGCTCTGTGACATCACAGCTCACAGCAACCTCAAACTCTTTGGCTTAATGGATTATCTTGCCTCAGCCTCCCAAGTAGCTGGGACTATGGGCGCCCACCACAACCCTGGCTATTTTTTTGTTGCAGTTGCCATTTTTGGTTAGCAGACTGGGCTGGGCTGGAACCCACCAACCTCAGTGTGTGTGGCTAGTGCTCTACTCACTGAGCTACAGAATCCAAGCCAGGGAAAAGGTTTTTGCATAAATCTGACAATGGTCCAATAACTAGACTCTACAGAGAATTCAAATTAATCAATAAAAAAGGAACAGGGAGGCACCTGTTTCTCAAAGGAGTAGGTCCCCAGCCCCATATGCTGGAGGTGGCTGGTTCAATCCCAGCCCCGGCCAAAAACTTAAAAAAAGAAAAGAATAAAGAATCCCAATTATTTTTGGCCAGATACTTAAACAGAAACTTCTCTGAAGATGACAGGTGAATGGCTGACAAACACATGAAAATATGCTCATCATTTTTAATCATCAGAGAAATGCAAATCAAAACTACTTTGAGATATCACCTAACTCCAGTACAAATAGCCCACATCACAAAGTCCCAAAATGGAAGATGCTGATGTGAATGTGTAGAGAAGGTAACACTTCTACACTACTGGTGGAATTTCAAACTAATACAACCTATATGGAAAGAAGTATTTTATCTTCTTTGGAGACATCCAAAAGAGATATCTTCTTTGATGGAGAATCCTCAAAGAAGTAAAAGTTGACATTCCATTTGCTCCCACAATCCCATTATTAGGTATCTACCCCAAACAAATATCACTTTACCACAAAAACATTTGCACTAGAATATTTATTGCAGCCCAATTCATAATTGCCAAGTTGTACAAGCAGCCCAAATGCCCATCAATGCATAAATGGATTAACCAATTATGATATATGTATACCATGGAATACTATTCAGCATCAAAAAAGATGGAGACTTAACATCTTTTATGTTTACCTGGATGGAGTTAGAATACATTCTTCTTAGTAAAGTATCTGAAGAATGGGGAAGAGAAGTTCCTAAGTACTCAATACTATTATGAAACCAATATGTAAACACATACTGATAGAAATGATAAAAGACAAAGATAGTATAGCAAGGAGGAGGGGTGAGGCAGAAGAGGGTAGGTCAATTGGTGGGAGGTGGGGGGGCATTTGGTAGGATCTCACCTAATGCGCACAATGCAAGGGTATATTTCAAAATAACTAAGAGTAAATTTTAAATGTCTTGCCAAAAAAAAAAAAAAAAAAGTGAGCTGATGGCTATATTAATCAGTTTGATTTAAACATTCCACATTAAACCAGTCAGCACATTGTACCCCATAAATGTATACAATTATAATTTTAATTAAAATTAATAAAGTAAATAAAAATAAATAAAAAGGATGGAGAACATCCATGCTGGTTTTGCTGTATAAGATTTGGACTGGAAGGCATTCTAGTTGCAAAGGAGACCAGTCCTGTCTTCCTGACATATTTATTCTCAATCAGGGCCTGCTCATTTCATCAGCATTATGTCCCAAGAGGATTGGGGTCCTGAAGCTCTTGCTAGCTTTCTTAAGAGAGTCTTCAAATTAGTGCCACTTGAAAACAAAGTGGCAGTCCCAGGGCTGTTGGGGCCATTCAGCTCACCCCAAGGATGGTTGTGTAAACTCAGCAGGTGTGTCAGAGATAGCCATGCACTAGGACCTTGTGGACTCTTCTTCCCACCACCTTCCCACAATGTTGATGCCCTGCTTGTAGCCTAGCCATTGGGTGTTCCTCCCCTCCAGCACTCAAACCAGGCTGCTGCTTGCTGTTCGGGTTCACTAGCTCTCTCAGTCCCCTCCAAAGAAGCTCCAGTGAGCTGATGAGACCAAAATCAAAAAACTGTGGAACAGCCTCTTCCTGTCCCCATTGGCTCTGTGGGAGGGACCACACAGCCGGCCTTTGCCCATACCCACAAACTTGCCTTCTATGCTGGTCCTTCTTAGCTCCAGACTTGCTCTTTGGCTCTGGGAATCTCCCACTGCTTCACTGTGCCTCCATAGTGATACCTCTGGGTAGGTTCCCCCATCTAGAAGTGGCTGGAATTTTCTGCCCCCATCTCACTATGAGTGGCTGGTAATAAAATATCTCCAGTCCTCCATCTTGCTCTGATTCTTTGTTTATTCATTCATTTATTTATATTTCACATTGACATGAGGGTACAAATGTTTAGGTTACATTGTTTTTCTTTCTTTTCCTTTTTTTTTTTTTTTTGAGACAGAGTCTCATTTTGTCACACTTGGTAAAGTGCCATGGCATCATAGCTCACAGCAACCTCTAACCATTGGACTCAAGTGATTCTCTTGCCTCAACCTCCCAACTAGTTGGAACTACAGGCACCCATCACAATGCCCAGCTATTTTTCAGGGACAGGGTCTTGCTCTGGCTCAGACTGGTCTCAAACCTGTGAGCTCAGGCAATCCACCCACCTTGGCCTCCCAAAGAAATGTTCAAGTTGCGCTAAAGCCTTTTACCCAGGGATTATGCTGTATACACTTACATTGTGCACATTAGGTGAGAACTTGCCAATCTGAACTTGTTAATTAGTGACAAATTCCATTCCAAGCAATTTTTTGTATGGTAACATATGACCCATAATTCAAATAAACATAAAACAATCCTATCATCATCAAATATTAATGAGTTAAAAATTACTACTAAAGTTTTTAAAACTTTTCACCATATGAGAAGATGTTCACAACTTCAAAGGATTTATTTTTTGTGGTATCCTGTAATTTTTAGTTAATTTCAGAATATCATGAAGGTATACACATTTTCATTGCATACACATCTTTTCCCTTTCTACATTTTTAGTCAAGGTTCAAAGTGTGCCCTTTAGAAAGTCTGCAATGTAATCACTAGGGGATACTTTTCCCATCCCCTCTTACTTCTTGGAATTCTGTTGAGTTTTGCTTCCATATATGGTGCACCCTAAGAAGCAAAAGATATTTTACCAAAAAGACACTTGCATTTGAATGTTTATAGCACCACACTTCACAATTATAAAGATTTTTAAATACAGTATTTTTTCCCATTTTTTTTAAAAAGGAAAGGAATATAATGTGTGTGCTCTACAACCCAAGGGGACAAATATATATGTAAATGTGATTTTTTATTTGAATTATAATTAGCTACTTATTAGTAGTTTTGATATGAATTGCACACAGAAATAAATTGATGTCACTTTTCTTCACATATATAGCTTATTACCTGGTCCAATATGGGTAATATGTCTCGTATAAGGAGCTAGGATTTGATTTATATTAGAATGCTTTACAAAAAGACTTAATTTTTCTTTGTATATAGTAGAACATGATTGGTATGGACAAATTTAAACTTGAAGAAATATTTTTCCAACACTTTTGGTCGATATCTCTCTTTTTCTCTCTCTCTCTCTCTCCATTTTTCTCTCCATATATTTTATATATATATATATATATATATACATTATATTAGATATGTATATATATCATATATAGTATATGTGTATATATTATATGTATATATCATATATGTATATATATTATATATAGTAATATTCTTTTGCAAACATTTTATATTGTTTATCAGTAGAAATATTTTTGATCATTGCTTGATTTTTTCAGAAAAAATAACTTTATTTATATTTAAATAATTAAGTAATAAAGACCAGATAATGCTGGCACATAAAAATGTTCTCTCACTAATAAAGCAGTGGAACACATTGGCCTTAGTCTAGAAAAAAGTTTGATGCAGGTGGACACACAGAGATATTTCCTAGTATTTGTTTTGGGGTATTTGGCATATAATTATTAAATCTTGATTCTGATGAGTCCTCCATACAGCTCTGTGAGACCACACAAAAACTCCACAATGGAACCATGAACAGTGCTTCAAACAAATGTCCACATTTCTGAATGAAAGCATTTAAATTCAGTGAATTATTGATGTACTGTAACTGTCAAAATATCTCTTAGTACTTTTTTTTTTTTTTGAGACAGAGTCTCACTATGAGCACCCTCAAACTCTTGGGCTTAAGTGATTCTCTTTCCTCAGCTTTCCAAGTAGCTGAGACTACAGGCGCCCACCACAACACCCAGCTATTTTGTTGTTGTTGTTGTTGTCATTGTTGTTGTTTAGCTGGCCAAGGCTGGATTCAAACCCATCAGCCGCGGTGTATGTGGCTGTGCCCTAACCACTGAGCAACAGGCACTGAGCCCTCTATTTTAAATAAATAAAGAAAAATGTGCCAACCCACATAATTATTTCACAATCTTTGCCCTTTGCCACAGATAGTTTATACAAATGATGAGTGAATGCAGTCACTGTTGTTGAATCCCCTGAGGACTATCATTACTCTTTCTGGGACACTGTCTATTTTCACCATTTGTTTGAAACTATTAGGCTGTGTAAATCTTATATAGCAATTTTAGTGTTTAAAAAGAGTAGTAATAAGGTGCATTTTCTATGAGGTATATAAACTGTGCTCAAGGAAGCCTCTCATCTTGGATGGGCAATTAGTAGGGCTATAGGAAGTCTGTATCCGAAAACATTAATTTTCACAAGGAACACCATCAAACATGACAAAATCATCTATAAATTTTCCTTTTGTGTTTGGGACACTGTAATACATCAGACTGATAAGTCATCGAAAAAAAAATGATTGTGTTACTGTAAAACAAATAGGAGGCCTTTGATGGCAGTACATGATCAGGCATCCCAAACTCTGGGTTGGGGGTTATCATCTCTTCCCTCCCCAAGGCAAAGTTAGGCTGTAACCTGATAGTGAGCTTGATTCTCTTCATCACTTGTAATCAAAATACGTTTTAATGTCATTGGCATGAGCTGTATATCCTTTTTCTTGTTTATGTTTTAAGTTATATTGAAATAATTTCTAATTTAAGTTTACAAATCCTTGCTTTAAATTCTGGCAAATTAAAATAGAACAATGTTCTATCTAAAAATCAAATACCAAAATAAGAATCAATCTAGATCAGCTATTTTAGAACAGGAAGACTCCTCCAAGATGAATAAATCAAACCTAAAAGGAGGCAAGTCAGTCATAAAGAAAACAAGCCATCAAGATACATGGTGGCCAGAAGGTATTTATGAGGAATGATTTTCTGAAGGTGGAAAGTGTGATTAGCAAGAGTTCTACTTAGACAGGATCACATGGGAAGGAACACCTATTTAAGAATAAGTGGGTCAGTAGAGACTTGTAGCATGAAAAGGAAGCAGCCACAAGAAGGGAAGGAGCTACTAAACCAATCCAGAAAGCAGAGGTAGCAGTTTTAAGGGTACATGGGAGGGAGAGCACACTGGCTCACAAATACAGAAAGAAAACTGCAAATTGAAAAGAAGTGCTTAAAAATATGTAAAGTCAGCATTTTTTAAACCTCATTTTGTAAATTTTCATATTCAACAAATTTTAATATTATTACTTTTGGAATAATTTTTTAGGTCATAAGTTTTTTATTTTGTAATCATTCCCGAGCATATATAATAGGTACTTAGAAATCATAATTACACGGCAAAGAGATAATTATAGCCAGGTACTTTGCAAGGGAAAATTATTCAAATCCTGTTAAAATTTTTTTTTTTATATACCTCTGGAAATAATGGAGGGCTGGGAAAGTCTTAAAAGGTGAAGTGGTAGAATTAGATGAGGAAAGAACTGGCCAAATTTAGAAACATATCCAAGGACCCTGACAGACTTGCTGGTGTTGAAGTGTGAAAGAGCATCCTAGAAAATGCTCAGCTTCCTGGACCAAGCAAATGAGTGTGAGGATGGGAATAGCATATGGTATAAAACGCAATCCAGGGAGGGAATTGAGTTTTGTACCAGACAGGGGAGGATATGGTTTGAAAGATGTCTTTTGTTATGTGTATACAAAGTGCTTGATGCCATCCAAGTCCAGGTCACACACAGCCACTGCCTGCCAAGAGCTACAGCCTAAAGGCTTCCGTGTTGACAAGGCTCCCCCAGGCTATCAGTAAAGTACATTTTATATAGGGCAAATGAGCTTACAGTGGTTTCACTGTTTGGGAAAGTGCTACAGATGGACAGAGTATTTGACACCTGCAACTTACTTTGCCTCATTGAGGTTTTGGGTTGATCTGCAACATGACAAAAACCTCCACACCATGTGTGTTTCTGCCTATGTATAGGAAAGATGAAGAGAGAATACATGAGGGCCAGGGATACTGGAGGGTAGGGGAGAGTCTATGTATTAGATCTACTATAGTCTGTGTTGAGGCATGGAGGAGGGAGTTTAAAAAGTGGAAAAATGTTACACATAGAAGTTAAATCCCTCAAATTGATGTTTACTGTCTCATCTTCTGAATGGCATTTGCATTAAAGATGGCTTTATGGAGAAATTCTTAATATTTGTTGAAGCAAATCATTTTAATAATTACATAAGTATTTATTGAAATAGATTGGTTCAGAAATAAGTAGCTCAAAATAATTAAAATATTGCTTACACTGTAATTCTGATTTTTGCCTACACTCTAGTGTTTCAGCTGACCTTACAGCTCCTCCTCTAGGCCAGCTCTTACCTTACCTTCCTACAATCAGAATATATTCTTACAAAATCTGTGATTTGAGACCCTGGTGCAATTCAGTTGGGTACAAAATATTTTCAGAGTTTGGTAAGATCATAAAAATGAGTTCATTTTATATGGTGGTATTTTCAGAGTTCAATGTTCCTGTTATTTGTATATGGCCCATTTATTTGTTTAAGGGGTACAAGATTCCACAAAGTTTTATCCTAATGTAATAAAAAGTTATTTTTCTTTACTAGCTCCAATTGGTGTTGTGGATAAAAGTTTTTCTTTTACTAAACCATACCTGTGTACATTAATGCATTTATGGGGTACAATGTGCTGATTTATATACAATTTGGAATGGTTACATCAAAGTGGTCAATATAACCTTCATCTCACTTATTTCTGTTGTGTTAAGACATTTATACTCTACTCTTAATAGTTTTGACACCAACCCTTGCATAGTGCACATTAGGTGAGGTTCCACCAAATACCCTCACTCCTCCTGGCCTCTCCCTCCCCTCCCTTCTTCTGCCTCTTTCCTACTTTCTGGATTCTAGTTGTGTTTTATCATTCATATGCAAGTGTAGGTGATTACATATTAGTTTCATAATAGTATTGAGTACTTTGGATACTTTTTTCCACTCTTGAGATACTTTACTAAGAAGAATATATTCCAGCTCCATCCATGTATACATAAAAGATGTAAAGTCTCCATCTTTTTATGGCTGCATAGTATTCCATGGTATACATATTCCATAATTTGTTAATCCATTCATGGGTCGATGGGCATTTGGGCTGCCTCCATGACTTGGCAATTATGAACTGAGCTGCAATAAACATTCCGGTGCAAATATCTTTGTTGTGAAATTATTTCTGGTCAGCTGGGTTTATACCCAGTAGGGGAATTGCAGGATTGAATGGCAGATCTACTTTTAGTTCTCTAAGTGGTCTCCAAACTTCTTTCAAAAAGGGATGTATTACCTTGCCTTCCCACCAGCAGTGCACAAGTGTTCCCCTCTCTCCACATCCATACCAATATCTTCAATTTTGGGATTTTGTTATGTGGGCTAATCTTACTGGAGTTAGATGATATCTTAAAGAGGTTTTCACTTGCATTTCTCTGATAATTAAAGATGATGAGCACATTTTCATGTGTCTGTAGGCTGTGCGCTTGTCTTCTTTAGAGAAGCCTCGGTTCAACTCTATTGTCCACAATTCACTGGGGTTACTCATTCTTTTCTTATTAATTAGTTTGAGTTCTTTGTTTATTCTATTTATTAGACTTTTTTCAGAAACATAACCTGAAAATATCTTCTCCCATTATGAAGGCAATCTGCTTGCTTTACTTAGTGTTCGTGGCTGTGCAGAAGCTTTTCAGTTTCATCAGACCCCAGTAATGTATTTTTGGTGTTGCTTCAATTGCTTGGGGGGTCCTCCTCATAAAATATTCTCCCAGGCCAATTTATCCAAGTGTTTTCCCTGCACTTTCTCCAAGAATCTTTATACTTTCATGTCTTAAGTTTAAATCTTTTATCCAGTGAGAATCAATTTTTGTTACTGGTGAAAGGTGAAAGTCCAGTTTCAGTCCTTTACAGGTTGCCAGCCAGTTCACCCAGCATCATTTGTTAAATAGGGAATCTTTCCTTCAATGAATGCTTTTAATAGGCTTATCAGAGATCAAATGATGATATGTGGCTGGGTTCATTTCTTGATTCTCTATTTGTTCCATTTATCTACCTCTTTATGTGTCAGTACCACGCATTTTGATCACTACAGATTTACAGGATAGCCTGAAGTCTGGTAATGTGATGCCTCCTGATTTGTTTTTCTTTCTGAGCAATGTACTGGCTATCCGAGGTTTTATCTGATTCCATATAAAATGAAGTACTATTTTTTCCAGATCTTTAGCGTATGACAGTGTTGCTTTAATAGGGATTGCATTAAAGCTGTATATTGCTTTCGGTAATGTGGACATTTTAACAATGTTGATTATTCGCAGCCATGAGCATGATAGCTC
Organism: Perodicticus potto; assembly: GCA_963574655.1. Classification (NCBI taxonomy): domain Eukaryota; kingdom Metazoa; phylum Chordata; class Mammalia; order Primates; family Lorisidae; genus Perodicticus; species Perodicticus potto. Next base: position 1,200 of record CAUYRH010127987.1, on the reverse strand, counting down.
ATTCTTTGTTAGGTAAATTCCCAGATTATTCTTGTTCTTTGGTACTACTGTGAAAGGAATAGAGTCCTTGACTATATTTTCAGCTTGATTATTGTTGGTGTATATAAAAGCTACTGATTTGTAAGTATTGATTTTGTATCTTGAGATGCTGCTATATTCCTTGATTTTACTTATAAGAGCTTTGTAGCTGAGTCCCTGTGGTTTTCCAGACACAAGATCATATCATCTGTGAAGAGTGAGAGTTTGATATCCTTTGACACTATTTGAATATCCTTGATTTCCTTCTCTTGCCTAATTTCAATGGCTAGGAATTCTATTACTATGTTGAACAGAAGTAGAGACAATGGGCATCCTTGTCTAGTTCTATATCTGAGTGGAAATGTTTTCAACTTTACACCATTAAATATGATATAGGTGGTTGGTTCTCTGTATATGGCCTCTATCAGTTTAAGAAATGAACCATCAAATCCTATTTTCTTTTATTATTATTATTATTGAATCATAGCTGAGTACATTAGTGCAATCAAGGGGAACAATGTACTCTTTTAATATACAATCTGAAACATTTTCATCAAACTATTTAACATAGCCTTCATGGCATTTTTGTAGTTATTGTATGAAGACATTTGTATTCTGCATAGAGTAAGTTTCACCTGTACCCTTCTAAGATGCACTGTAGGTGTGGCCCCACCAATTACCCCCCTCCACCCATCCTACCCACTCCCCTCCCCTCCCTTGCTCCTTTCCCCATATTCTTATGCTATAATTGGGTTATAGCCTTCATATGAAAGCTATAAATTAACCTCATAATAAGGCTGAGTATATTGGATAATTTTTCTTCCATTCTTGAGATACTTTGCTAAAAAGAATATGTTCCAGCTCCATCCAAGTAAACATGAAAGAGGTAAAGTCTCCATCTTTCTTTAAGGCTGCATAATATTCCATGGTATACATGTACCAAAATTTATTAATCTGTTCATGGGTCGATGGGCACTTGGGCTTCTTCCATGACTTAGCAATTATGAATTGGGCTGCAATGAACATTCTGGTACAGATGTCTTTGTTATAATGTTATTTTTGGTCTTCGGGATTTATACCAAGTAAAGGAATTATAGGATCGAATGACAAGTCAATATTTAGATCTCTAAGTATTCTCTAAACATCCTTCCAAAAGGAGCTTATTAGTGTGCACTCCCACCA
>CAUYRH010127986.1:0-10290 GCA_963574655.1 Perodicticus potto | reverse complement strand
CACATACACCTGAGCTGGCGGGTTTGAATCTAGCCCGGGCCCGCCAAACAACAATGACAGCTGCAACCAAAAAATGGCCGGGCGTTGTGGCAGGCGCCTGTAGTCCCAGCTACTTGGGAGGTGGAGGCAAGAGACTCGCTTAAGCCCAGGAATTGGAGGTTGCTGTGAGCTGTGATGTCATAGCACTCTATCCAGGGTGACAGCTTGAGGCTCTGTCTCAAAAAACAAAACAAAACAAAACAAAGGTCTGATGTGATACAGTACAAGCAAGACACTTAAGATAGGTATAAAAGTACTACTCACACAGAAACTTAAATTTCACCTCAAAAAAAATCACAAGACAAAAGAGAAAGCAATTTCACTGCTATAAAATATTTCATGCAAACTATTAACTCTGCCCCCCCAAACCCCAACCTCCCAACAGACAAAAAACTATTGTGTAAAATCATTGTGGTCTATGAGTTTATGATAGTTTGAACTTTGTTATTTAATTTAATTCATTGCTTAATTACTGTTTTCCTATGAATGATTATACTGTGGTTAATATGTTAACATAGTAGTATTCCCAGATAGTCTTTTTTTTTTTTTTCTTTTTTGACAGTCTCATTTGTGTCCCCCAGTTGAGTCCTGTAACGTCATAGCTCACAGCAACCTCAAATTCTGGGGTTCACGCAATTCTCTTGCCTCAATCTCCCAAGTAGTTGGGACTACTGGCACTTGCCACAACACCCAGCTATTTTTAGAGGTGGGGTCTTGCTCTGTCTCAGGCTGGTCTTGAACCTTTGAGCTTAGGCAATCTACCAAGCTCTGCCTCCCAGAGTGCTAGGATTACAGGTGTGAGCCACTGCCCCCAGTCTTAGCTAGGTTTTTCAGTGAGTTGTATCTATATGTTTACTCTCTCTATTTTTTGGTTCTGACACTAGACCCATATGATTTAGAGTCTTCATGGCTCTCTTCCCACCAATATTTTAGTTCCCATTTTATAATATTTGTAGTATTGAATATAAAACAAGCAATTAAAAAATGTTGTTTGTGATTCTTGATGGCATGCATTCTTACATTGGTAAAATAAACTTTTTTCTAAAATGCATCCCTAGTCTGAGAAAATAATTTGTAACAAGCATGACTTTGTAATTGTGAGAAATAACATGCAATAGAATGAATATGACTGGCTTTCCTCGACATAAAAACAGTTCTTCTTTTGCTATGGCATATTGGCACCTTTTATATAGAATACTATAACAACATATATATGTGCAGATAGCTAGTGATCACCTGTTTTCTTAAGATTTAAGCACATTAGTTTTCTTTATAGGGAATAGTTCTTTAATCAGTGAATAGCCAGTGGGCTTATTTTTAAGTATTTATAGGCCATTTGTGTTTTCACATAGGTTCTAATGAACCACAAATTAACAGTTATAGTGATAATTTATTGAAACAAATAAAAAATAGACTTTAAAATGTTTTTAATCACATAAAAGTAAATAAAGTTTTTTTATGATGAAGCATTTGGGCCTGTGGTGTATCTATATTTTAAGAATTCAGTTTTAGGGCTCGGCGCCTGTAGCTCAACAGGCTAGGGCGCCAGCCATGTACACCTGAGCTGGTGGGTTCGAATCCAGCCCGGGCCCGCCAAACAACGACGACTGCTGCAACCAAAAAATGGCCGGGCGTTGTGGCGGACGCCTGCGGTCCCAGCTGTTTGGGAGGCAGAGGCAGGAGACTCGCTTGAGCCCAGGAATTGGAGGTTGCTGTGAGCTGTGATGCCACAGCCCTCTATCCAGGGTGACAGCTTGAGGCTCTGTCTCAAAAAAAAAAAAAGAATTCAGTTTTAGGCTCGGCACCTGTGGCTCAACAGGCTAAGGCGCCAGCCATGTACATCTGAGCTGGCGGGTTCGAATCCAGCCCGGGCCTGCCAAACAACAATGACTGCAACCAAAAAATGGCCGGGCGTTGTGGCGGGCGCCTGTAGTCCCAGCTACTTGGGAAGCGGAGGCAAGAGACTCGCTTGAGCCCAGGAATTGGAGGTTCCTGTGAGCTGAGATGCCACGGCACCCTATCCAGGGTGACAGCTTGAGGCTCTGTCTCAAAAAAAAAACAGTTTTAAGGAAATCTAAAGATGTGATTTTTTATTTATTTATTTATTTTTGAGACAGAGTTTTACTTTGTCACTCTGGGTAAGTGTTCTGGCATCATAGCTCACAGCAACTTCAAACTCGTGGGCTCAAGCAATCCTCTTCCCTCAGCCTCCTGAGTAGCTGGGACTACATGCACCTGTCACAATGCCCCGCTACTTTTGAGACGAGTCTCTCTCTTGCTCAGGCTGTTCTCCAACTTGTGAGCTCACATAGTCAACCTGCCTTGGGCTCCCAGAGTGCTAGTATCATAGGCGTGAGCCGCTTCGCCCAGCCTAAAGTTTTGATAATCTTTTTTTTTAAGGCAGAGTCTCATTATGTCACCCTGGATAGAGAGCGTGTCGTCACAGCTCACAGCAACTTCAAACTCTTGTGTTTAAGTGATTGTCTTGCCTCACGCTCCCAAGTAGCTGGGACTACAGGCTCTCGCCATAACACCTGGCTATTTTGTTATTGTTGTTGCAGTTGTCATTGTTTTAGCTGACCCAGGCCGGGTTCAAACCCGCTAACCTGGGTGTATGTGGATGGCGCTCTATCCACTGAGTGATGGTGCAGTGAAGGTTTGATAATCTTACAGTTTTTGGCCAGGGCTGGATTGGAACCCACCACCTCCGGCATATGGGGCCGGCGCCTTACTCTGTTGAGCCACAGGCACCACAAGGTTTGATAATCTTAATATAACCTCATTGATGACTACCAACATCAGAATATAAAATAATGCTTTGGAGTGTAAAGGGTGCTTTCTTCCTCATTAACATCTGTTATATCTTAGTCTAATCATTTCGTTTCAATACAGAAAGCATACACTTGATAAATGTTGTAGGTGAGTACCATTAGCTTTCACCTTTTCTTTTGGCAGAAGAGGAAGCAGTTTTCACTAGACAGGACAGCAATCGCAGTGACAAGGAATCCACACCAGTGACACATGAGACAGAACCAGAATCAGGGTCCCAGCCTCGGCCTGCTGTATTATCTGGTTATTTCAAACAGTTTCAGAAGTCTTTACCACCACGATTCCAACGGCAGCAGGTAACAATAAAAACATTTATCATACATGTCCTATTGAAAAGGCCCATTGTTAAGTAGTCTGAGAAAGTTGACATAAAACTTAAAATACCTAAAGCACATAAATTTCCTTTGAAATTTTTTTCCTTTTTAATGAAAATTTGTCAATGAGATTTTACCTTGACGTTCTTAACCTTTTTATCCTCTGTCTCATTTATAGACACTGTCTTCCCTTTATAGGAAATAGATTGTACAATACAATGAGAGATTACTTACATCAAGTATAAGGCAAAATATTGTAATTTATCCTTTGATCTTTTGTCTTGCCACATCTCACTGTTAAATGTCTTGAATTCTTACTTTTCCCTTAAGGATCAAAATAGGCTCTTATTTTCTCCTATGATTGATTAATTTGTCATGTGGAACATAAATCTCAAGACATGAATTCTTTTTTTAGGAGCAGATGAAACAGCAGCAGTGGCAACAGCAGCAGCAGCAAGGTGTGCATCCACAAACTGTTCCTTCACAACCATCCAGTGGCACTGTCCCTCTGCCACCACACAGACCTCTCTATCAGCCCATGCAGCCTCACCCTCAGCATTTGGCTTCCATGGGTTTTGACCCAAGGTGGCTCATGATGCAGTCCTACATGGATCCTCGAATGATGTCAGGAAGGCCTGCTATGGATATTCCACCCATTCATCCCGGTAAGTTGGAATTTGGCATTGAGCCACCACTCCCTGCCCCAAATATTTATCAATGAAAGTAGGCTAGTGGAATTTGCTATAGAAAATAATTTTCTCTAAAAATTTATGACCGTACATGGGGCACAGTGGCTCATTCCTCTAATCCTCACACTCCGGGAGGCCAAGGCGGGTAGATAGCTTGAGCTCACAAGTTCAAGACCAGCCTGAGCAAGAGTGAGACTCCATTTCTAAAAATAACTGGGTGTTGTGGTGAGTGACTATAGTCCCAGCTAGTTGGGAGGCTGAGGCAAGAGGATCACTTGAGCCTGAGAGTTTGAGGTTGCTGTGAGCTACAATGCCATGGCATTCTATTGAGGGTGACAAAGTGAGACTGGCTCAAAGAAAACAAAATTTATCACCAGTAGTATAGTTTTCATGTTTGAATCTTATACATAGAATCACCATACTCACTAGTATCTGAATTTTATAGGTATAATTGTTTTCTTCAAACTAAATTAGGGAGCTGTTGTGGTTTTGCTTCCTTGATGCTCTTTTTGTTGTTGTTGTTGGAGACAGTCTTACTTTGTCACCCTCTGTAGAGTGCTGAGGTGTCATATCTCACAGCAACCTCAAACTCTTGGGCTCAAGCAATTCTCTTGCCTCAGCCTCCCTAGTAGCTGGGACTGCAGGCACCTGCTACAATGCCTAGCTTTTTTGGAGGGGAGGCTGCTGTTATTGTTTGGTAGGTTCAAACCCACCAGCCCCGGAGCATGTGGCCGGCACCCTAACCATTCAGCAGGTGCCCAGCCTGCTTCCTTGATTCTTAAAATCTGTTTATTTTAGCAGTAATAAAATCTCATTCACAAAGCAATCCTTGGGTAATTTTGACCAAACTTTTTTTTTTTTTTTTGGCTGGGGCTGGGTTTGAACCCGCCACCTCTAGCATGTGGGGCTGGTGCTCTACTCCTTTGAGCTACAGGCGCCACCCCATTTTGACCAATCTTAATAGAATTATAGTTTTACTCTTTAAAACAAAAACACTTTTGTTTAAGTATAGAGAATTCCAACTAGCAATTAATAATTTATATTTTATGTTTATCAAGTTTTCTGGCTTTCATTTTTCAATGATTCTTACTTTTTTTTTTTGAGACATAGCCTCAAGCTGTCACCCTGGATAGAGTGCTGGGGCATCACAACTCACAGCAACCTCCAATTCCTGGGCTCAAGCGAGGCTCCTGCCTCCACCTCCCAAGTAGCTGGGACTGCAGGCACCCACCACAACGCCTGGCCATTTTTTGGTTGCAGCCATCATTGTTGTTTGGCGGGCCCGGGCTGGATTCGAACCCACCAGCTCGGGTGTACGTGGCTAGCACCTTAGCCCGTTGAGCCACAGGCGCTGAGCCTTTTCAATGATTCTTATGTTAATCTTTGTTACAGGAATGATTCCTCCTAAGCCATTAATGAGAAGAGACCAGATGGAAGGGTCACCAAATAATTCTGAGTCTTTTGAGCATATAGCTCGACCCACAAGAGATCATGCAGTTTCCCTTTCTGAGCCTCGCATGATGTGGGGGTCAGATCCCTATCCTCATGCTGAGCCTCAGCAGCCAGCTACTCCCAAGGCAACAGAAGAATCTGAGGCTGTAAGGTAATAAAGTATTTAAATTATTGATAGATTAAACAGAATGTTGTAGTAAAAGGAAAACTGTAATGTCCCTGAAGATCATTCCTATTTAGGACTGAGCCATAAATCTGATTTTCCTCTATTTAGCATGTTTCCTTTTATCTTTGGATGTACTTTTTTTGCTGGCATTTCAGTATTGATGAGAGCATACTGTAACTGGGTACTGTGCACTAAATTTGATGCTATAATGCAGCATTAGATATTAAAATTGGCAGGTTTTTACTGTCAATGAGATGTGAAAAAATTTAAAAATATCTATCATCCTTATGTAATCTAGCTAAAGTGTTGATATAATCCCTCTACCATGACTATGAGACACTTGTCTAACAGTAATTCAGGGAAATTTCTAAGATCATGATAAGTACTAAATTACAGCATTACTTTTGAAGTGGTAGAAAATTGGTGTTGACTATAATTTAGATCCAGATAGGTAGAGCTTCTGTCTTTATAAAGTATATTTTTATGTTTTATACATACCTGTAATTAATTGGGATAAAAAGACTTACTCTAGTATATTCTTTCATTTTAGATAGAAATTATTAGTCTTGTGGATTAGAAATTCGTATCAGCATAATCTAAACTTTGTTTTTTCTTTAAGGGGTGAAGTTAATTTATTTCTAATTGTGGCAAAAAGACATAACATTAGTTCTACCCGCTTAACAAAGTTTAATTGTATAGTACAATACTAATTGTAAGCGCAATGTCATGTAGCAGATGGCAAGACCTTTTTCATCTTGCACGACTAAAACTTTATTTGAATAAAATAGCAACTCCCTGCTTCCCCACTCTTGGCCCTTCATAATCATTGTCCTACTTTCTGCTTTCATGAATTTGATCACTTTAGCTTCCTCATGTAAGTGGAGTCAACTCAGTATTTGTCCTAACTGGTTCATTTCACTTAGCATAATGTCCTTAAGGTTTATCCATGTTATAGTGCCTGATAGTGTTTCCTTCTTTCTTATCACTGAGTAATATTCCATTGTACCTATCTACCGCAGTTTCTTTATTCATTCAGGTGTGGGTCAATATTTAGGCTGTCTCTACCTTTTGCCTGTGGTGAACAATTCCATGGTAAACTTATTGTAGAGAGATTGATGCTTTTTATAATTAAAATCAGGGGGATTGTTTTGGTGTGTTCTCATATGTGGGCAAGATTGATTTGTTGGTTATACTTCTGAATTCTCATCATAATAGGTCTGAAGCTGCATTGGACCAGGAGCAGATTACCACTGCTTATCCTGTAGAAAATAGTCAGTTGGAGGCTCATTCAAAAGCAGACTTTGTCCGAGAGTCAAGTGAGACGGAAGTTCAAAAGTTTTTAAGCAGATCTGTGGAAGACATTAGGCCTCATCATACTGAGTCAAATAATCAATCTGCTTGTTTTGAAGTAACTGATCAAAAGACCTTATCTGTTCCTCAAGAAGAGCGAATTTCAACTGTAGAGAGTCAGCCGGCCCGGAAAAGAAGTGTTTCCCATGGATCTAACCATATTCAAAAATCAGAAGAGCCAAGAAGTGAGCCATCGGCAAGCATTTCTAAAGTAACCAGCAGATGCATTGATTCAAAAGAACCAGCAGAAAGGGCAGAGGAGAAACCAAAAAAGGAAGGCTTTATACGATCTTCTGAAGGACCAAAACCTGAAAAAGTGTATAAATCTAAATCAGAGACTCGTTGGGGCCCACGACCAGGCTCCAACAGAAGAGAAGAGAGTAATGATAGACCAGTGAGAAGATCAGGTCCTATTAAAAAACCTGTTCTTAGAGATATGAAGGAGGAACGGGAGCAACGGAAAGAGAAAGAAGGAGAAAAGGTCGATAAGGTCACTGAAAAAGTTGTAAAACTTGAAAAGGTAGAAAAGAAGGATGTTCTTCCTCCAGCCCCACCACCTTCAGCACCAGTTCAGCCACAGTCAGGTCCACCACCAGTTCAGCCAGAACTGGAAAAATTCCCTTCACCAGAAACTTCAACATTGGCCCCAAAATCATCTCAAGATACTGAGAAGCCTCTGGAACCTGTGAGTAATGTTCAGGTAGAGCCTACAGTTAAAACTGTAAACCAACAGGCTGCTGCAGCACCCACAGTCAAAGAAGAAAAACAACCAGAGAAAGTTATCAGCAAAGACTTTGTTATAGAGAGGCCCCGACCAGATTCTAGACCAGCAATTAAAAAAGAATCAACTTTACCTCCTAGGACCTATTGGAAAGAAGCTAGAGATAGAGATTGGTTTCCAGATCAAGGATACAGAGGTCGAGGCAGAGGTGAATATTACTCTAGAGGCCGAAGTTACAGAGGTTCTTACGGAGGGCGTGGCAGGGGTGGGAGAGGGCACACGCGAGATTATCCTCAGTATAGAGACAATAAGCCAAGAATAGAACATGTGCCCTCAGGACCTCTCAGACAGCGAGAAGAAAGTGAAACGCGAAGTGAGAGCTCTGATTTTGAAGTTGTCCCTAAAAGAAGACGACAGCGAGGTTCAGAGACTGACACAGACAGTGAAATTCATGAAAGTGCAAGTGACAAGGATAGTTTAAGTAAAGGCAAACTTCCCAAAAGAGAGGACCGGTCTGAAAACAAAAAACCCATAAAGCTTCAGTCTTCTTTCAAGCCTGATAATCATGTTCGAATAGATAATAGACCACTAGAAAAACCTTATATGAGGGATGATGAAAAATCTAAACCAGGCTTCCTTCCTAAAGGAGAGCCCACAAGGAGAGGCAGAGGAGGCACATTCAGACGTGGTGGAAGGGATCCTGGCGGTCGTCCTTCACGCCCTTCCACTTTGCGAAGACCCGCTTATCGAGACAATCACTGGAACCCAAGGCAGGTAGAACCTCCTAAGCCAGAAGATGGTGAGCCACCAAGAAGACATGAGCAGTTCATTCCTATGCCAGCAGATAAACGACCTCCAAAATTTGAGCGAAAATTTGACCCAGCTCGAGAGAGGCCCCGGAGGCAACGTCCTACCCGACCACCAAGGCAGGATAAGCCGCCTCGATTTAGAAGGCTAAGAGAGAGGGAAGCCGCTTCAAAAACAAATGAGGTAGCAGTGCCCGCAAATGGCACCGTTAATAATGTGGTTCAAGAACCAGTTAATACTGTTGGGGACATTTCTGGGAATAAGACACCAGATTTATCTAATCAGAACTCTTCAGATCAGGCAAATGAAGAATGGGAAACAGCTTCTGAAAGCAGTGATTTCAATGAGAGGCGAGAGAGGGATGAAAAAAAAAATACTGATGTGAATACTCAAGCAGTTGTAAAGGCGGGAGAGAATGTTTTACCTCCAAAGAGAGAAATAGCAAAAAGAAGTTTTTCTAGTCAGAGACCAGTAGATCGCCAGAATCGACGTGGCAACAATGGTCCACCCAAATCCGGAAGGAATTTCTCAGGTCCTAGAAATGAAAGAAGAAGTGGCCCACCATCAAAAAGCGGGAAGAGAGGGTGAGTATTTTGTTTTAGATATAATTACTTTGGCATCTTATACTATACTAAAAGTAGACTTTTTTTTTTTGTTTAGTACATTCATAATAACTTACATTCAGATTATGACCTTGACTTCAAGGTCAAGTTCCTGCCTGTTCATTGAAAGCAGTGAAGCTTGGAAGTAACAACTATACTTAGTTAGAATTAGTTTATGATGCAGAATTAAAGGCTCTTCCTCTGTTACATCCTTGTAATGGTGTGCCACTCACAGTCAGTCCATTTTGTTCTCCTCTTGTCAATTTCACAGAACATCAAAATCAGACAAAGTCACTCTGAGCCATGATAAAGTGAGATAACAGCAAGATTACTATACAACCCACAAAATATAAACACTCTTTTATATAAAATGAATAACTGCTACCATTTTAAAACCAATAACAGCTTGATGTTCACTTCAGTCAGCCATCCTTATGGATGAAATTTATTGAGATCTCAATCACAGAATAACCTTTGCTTCTCGACAGCATGTAGTCCAGAACAAAGCCTTGTTTTCTTAGACCCACCTCAAAATTATGCAATCAAAGCTCAAATTCTCGGGTAGCACCTGTGGCTCAAAGGAGTAGGGCACTGGCCCCATATGCCAGAGGTGGTGAGTTCAAGCCCAGCCTTGGCCAAAAACTGCAAAAAAAAAAAAAAGAAAAAGCTCAAATTCTAAAATAGGCTCTTTTGGCTCAGTGCCCATAGCACAGTGGTTACAGCGCCACCCACATACACTGGGTCTGGTGGGTTTGAACCCAGCCCCGGGACAGCTAAACAACAGTGACAACTGTGACAAAAAATAGCCGGGTGTTGTGCCAGGTGCCTGTAGTCCCAGTTACTTGGGAGGCTGAGGCAAGAGAATCACTTAAGCCCAAGAGTTTGAGGTTTCTGTGAGCTATGATGCAACGACAACATAGGGAGACTCTGTCTCAAAAAAAAAAAAAAAATACATGAAGACAATGACATATAAACTGGGTATATGGAGTTAAATTAAGGGAAAATGAAGTTCTTACAATGGGAAGAAAAAGAAAAGTACCAATTAACATATGTACTTTGACCTATAAGGATGTATGTTTAATATCTAGAGTAACCACTTAAGAACAAAGAGTTCATAATTTTCAAGCTAATAGGGGGTATGATATTTAGAATAACCAGTCCAAAATAAAGAAACAAAGAATATTTGAGAGGTGGAAAAAAAGGAGTATATATGCTTATCTGTAAGTGAAACGAATGACAGCAATGACAAGGGACAAGAAGGAGGAATTAGGATTATTTTACTAACATAAAGTACTCATACTGCCCATAAAGTGGTATAGCC
>CAUYRH010127984.1:0-10218 GCA_963574655.1 Perodicticus potto | reverse complement strand
GGAACAGGATAACCAACAGATGAAACCAGTTTCTTTTTTTTTTTTTTTGAGACAGAGCCTCAAGCTGTCACCTTGGATAGAGTGCCATGGCATCACAGCTCACAGCAATCTCCAATTCCTGGGCTCAAGCGAGTCTCTTGCCCCCACCTCCCAAGTAGCTGGGACTACAGGCACCCACCACAATGCCCGGCCATTTTTTGGTTGCAGCCATCATTGTTGTTTGGCAGGCCCAGGCTGGATTCAAACCTGCCAGCTCAGGTGTACTTGTCTGGTGCCTTAGCCCATTGAGCCACAGGCGCCGAGCCATGAAACCAGTTTCTAATAGTCATCTAATCTTGGTTAAAACAAACAAAAGTATACAGTGGGGAAAAGAATCCTAATTCAATAAATGGTGCTGGGAGAACTGGATAACATGTAAAAGACTGAAACTAGACCTGTGTCTTATACCACTATTGATTTTCCTACGTTTACTGTTTGTTCATTAATATACCATGTAATATTATTAATTTAAATAGTTATTTTTGCATAGTTACTCTTTTTTAAGTATACAATCACATAATTTAAAAAAGGAGATTTTTCTATTTTTTGTTATCTATCAAGGGTTTTTATTTTATTATTTCATTCATTAACTAGAACTTTTAAAATAGTATTAAGTACTAGTGATAATACACATTTCTTTCTTGTTCATAATTATGTTGAAAATATCTTTATAATTTCATACTGTTTATACTGGGCCCTGTACTGTCTCATCCAGATCACCCACTTCAGTCTAATTAGTTGCTTAAGTGCCACACTGTTTTTTTTTTTTTTTTGTTTGTTTGTTTGTTTTTGTTTTTTGCAGTTTTTGGCCAGGGCCGGGTTTGAAGACACTACATCTGGTATATGGGGATGGTACACTATTCCTTTGAGCTACAGGTGCCGCCCAGGTTTTTCTTTTTTTAAAGATGGTTTTGGCTATTGTTGGCCATTTGTTTTTCCGTATGAATGTTATAATCATACTGTCATTTTATATAAAAATAGATCCTGGGATTTTAATTTTTTAAGTTATATCATAGCTGTGTACATTGGTGCAATCATGGGGTACAATGTGCTGGTTCTTTAATCAAAAGGAAGGACAAATCAGTGATGCTAGAAATAAATCATAACAAAAATTAAAAAAAAAAGAAATGGGGGAGATGGAAAGGACAATCTTCGGGGGCGGCAGGGGTGGAGGGCCTCAGCAGTATCCCAAATCTGGCTCTGTGAGTTGCTGGTGATTTTCAGAGAGCACACTATTTAAGAAACTTGAGGAATAGCAGCTTTCCTGGACAACTCTTTTTGAACTGAATTTCTTCATTCTACTGAGCTGTCAACTGTCATTGTAAAATTGAATATGTGTTCTTTGCAAGAACAAAAAGTGTTATTACAAGAAATAATCACAAACAACTAGACAGGAAAATCATCAGGGATGTAGAAGATTTGACAACACCAAAACCCATGTTGACCTAATTGGCTAGAACATTACACTCCCAAACTGAAAAGTATGTATTCTTTTTATATGCACATAGAACATTCACCAACCAAGACCAGATGCTGGGCAATTAGCCAAGTCTCAATACATTTCAAAAGACTGACATCTCACAGAGTATGTTCTCTAACCAAAATGGAATTCAACTAAATAGCAAAAGATAATCTTAAAAAGCCCCAAATATTTGAAAATTAATAACCTTCTTCAAGTCCTATGATCAAAGAAGAAAACAGAAGAGAAATTATAAAACATTGCCAAATGAATGATAATGAAAACATAACATGTAAACATTTAGAGTTTTAAATAATTATAGCAGAAAAGAAGATGAGCATGCAGGTATGGTGGTGTGCACCTGTAGTTCCAGCAATTAGGAAGGCTGAGGCAGACATGTTACTTGCGCCCACAAGTTCAAGGCTGTAGTGAACTGTGATTGTGCCACTGCACTCCAGCCTGAGCAACAGAGACTCTGTCTCTAAATAAATAAACAAATAAGTAAGTAAAAGAAAAAAGAAAAAAATGTAAAACCCACAGTCTAAGTTTCTGCCTTACGAAGCTACCAAAAGAAAAGAAAAACCCAAGTCTTGAGAACAGTATATGAAATCAAAGAAGCCAGACACTAAGGACCCTAGACTATACGGTTGGGCCTGTTGCTCCTGGGCTATGAAGCCTGTGTACAGCGTGTTATTGTAACAAATACTGTAGGCAATTATAACACAGTGATAAATATTTGTGTATCTAAACATACCTAACCACAGAAAAGGTATCGTAAAAATACAGTATTATAATCTTATAGAACCACTTATGTCACATACACTTACAGAACTACTGCCATTGACTGAAACATTGTTATGTGGTACATGAATATATATAAAATGTTTAGAATAGATAAGTCTGTAGAGACAGAAAGTAGATTAGTGGTTGGCAGAAGCTGTGAGTAGAGGAGAATGGGGAGTGATTGTTAATGGGTTTCTTTCTAGAGTGATGCAAATATTAAGAAATTAGACAGTGGTAACCTTGTAAGTGTATCAAAAAGCACTGAATTGTACACTTTAAAAGGGTGAATTTTATGGCATGTGAATTATATTTCAATAAATAAAAATATGTTAAACCCCCCCATATAAACCCAAGGAGAGTAAAAGGAAGGAAATGGAAAACAGACAACAGAGAAAATAAAGCCAGAAGTTGTTTCTTTGAAAAAATTAATAAAATAGATGAACTCTACAGAGACTGATCAAGAAAATAAGCAAGAATACACAAATTACCAATGACAGGAATGAAAAAGGGAATGCCATTACGTTCAAAGGAAAATAAGGGAATATCACAAAATAAATTCCACAACTCAGGTTAAATAGACAAATTCTTTGAAATACAGCTTACCAAAACACAAAAAGAAATAGAAAACTAAGCACTCAATATCTATTAAAGAAATTGAATTTGTAATTACAATGATGATGATGAAGTAAACAAACTTCCTTCCAACAAAGAAAGCTTCACATCTAGATGGTTACATTGGTATATTTCAGGAAACATTGAAGGAAGAAATAATACCAATTTATACAAATTCTTTCAGAGAATAGAGATGAAAAAACACTTCCCAATTCATTTTATGATAGCAAAATCTGACAAAGATCTTACACAAAAAGAAAATCAGAGCCCACTATCTCTCATGAACACTGATGTAAAAATCTTAACAAAGTACTAGCCAGCAGAATAGCAACATATGAAAAGGATAACTCATCATGACAAGTGAGTGTTATCCCAGGAATGCCAGGTTATTTTAAAATTGGAAAATCAGGCTCGGCGCCTATGGCTCAACGGGCTAAGGCGCCAGCCACGTACACCTGAGCTGGCAGGTTCGAATCTAGCCCGGGCCCGCCAAACAACAATGACGGCTGCAACCAAAAAATAGCCGGGCGTTGTGGCGGGTGCCTGTAGTTCCAGCTACTTGGGAGGCGGAGGCAGGAGACTCGCTTGAGCCCAGGAATTGGAGGTTGTTATGAGCTATGATGCCACGGACCTCTATCCAGGGTGACAGCTTGAGGCTGTGTCTCAAAAAAAAAAAAATTAGAAAATCAATGAAAGTATTTTACCATATTACCACAATACAAGAAAAAAAGCACTTGATTATATAAATAGATGCAGAAAATGTATTTGAGAAAATCTTACACCCCATCATGACAAGAACTCTTAGCAAGCTAGGAATAGAGGGAGATTCCTCAATCTGATAAAACACAGCTACGAAGTACACCTAGCCAATGTCACACTTAATTCAGAAATATTAAACATTAAGATCATAAGCAAGGCAAAATTGTCCACTCTTGCTACATCTATTCAACATTGTATTGGAGTTCTGGAAGGTGCAATAAAGCAAGAAAAAGGGAAAAAAAACTCATACAGATTGGAAAAGAAGAGTAAAACTGTCTTTTTTTTTTTTTTTTTTTTTTGCAGTTTTTGGCTGGGGCCGGGTTTGAACCTGCCACCTCCGATATATGGGGCTGGCACCCTACTCCTTTGAGCCACAGGTGCCACCCAGAGTAAAATTGTCTTTAGTAACAGAAAATTACACAGACAATCCTAAGGAATCTATTTCAAAACTACTATAATTAATGAGTGAATTTAATTAAGTTTTCAGGATATCTTATCTATATATATTAAAAAATTCACCAAAGACATAAAAGACCTCCACACTAAAAACAAAACAAAAGATAAAAAAGAAATAAAAGAAACACAAATATATAAAAAAGATGTTTATGAATTAGAAGATTCAGAATTGTTAAGATGCCAATTCTCCGCAAATTGATCTGTAGGCTAAACACAATCCCAATAAAAATCACAACAGACTATTTTGCAGAAATCGAAAACTATTTTAAAATTTACATGGATATGCAAAAGATCTAGAATAGCCAAAGCAATCTTGAAAATGGAGAAGAGAGTTGGAGCATTCATACCACAGTTGACCCTTAAGCAACACAGATTTGAACTGCATGGGGCCATTGATAGGAGGATTTCCTCCTGCCTCTTACTGCCTCGAGACAAGACACCACCCCTCCTCTTCCTCTTCCTCCTCAGCCTACTCAATGTGAACACATGGAGGAAGATTTTTATGATGATCCATTTCCACTCAATGAATAGTAAATATACTTCCTTATCCTTATAATTGTATTAATAACATATTATTTTCTCTAGCTTACTTTATTGTAATATAGTATGTAATACATATAACATGCAAAATACGTGTAAAATATGTGTTATCATTAAGGCTTCTGGTCAATAATAGACTACTGTAGCAGTTACGTTTTGGGGGAATCCAAAGTTATACCTGACCTTGCAACTTCTTGGTGAGTTGGCACCCCCTAACCCCCATGTTATTCAGGGATCAACCGTATTTGATTAGAAGGTTAACAATAAAGTTATAGAAATCAAGACTGTGTGGCACTGACCTAAGACCATAGTGCAATGAAACGGAACACAACGTCCAGAGATGTCTGTACATATACAATCAATTGCTTGTCAGCCAAGGTATTAGATACCCAGAAGAGATAGATATCTATATGGGTACAAAATGAACTTCAAATTCCTACCTCATACCACCCACAAAAAATTGTTTCAACATGGATTATAGAACTACACATAAAAATCTATAAGCTTTTAAGAAGAAAATATAGAATATCACTGTTATAGTCTAAGGATAGGCAAAGACTTCTTAAAATTTTTTAAATACTAGACATAAGAAATAAATTTCAGGCCCAGCACCGGTAGCACAGTGGTTATGATGCCACCACATACACCGAGGGTGGTGGGCTCGAACCTGGCCTGGGCCAGCTAATCAACTGCAGCAACAACAAAGAAATAGAAAAAAAGAAATAAATTTCAGTAAAAATTGATAAATTGGATCTTTTAAAAATTGAAAACTGCTATTTATAAAAAAAAAAAAACTAGGAATATGAGAAGGCAAGTCATACACAGGATGAAAGTATTCACATTTATCTGACAAAGAACTTGTAACCAGAAGTTATAAAGAACCCCCATGAATCCATAATAAAAAAATGATCAATTTTTTTAAGTAGGCAAAAGACTTAAACAGATACGTCATAGAATAAAAGAGATACCATGTACACATATATAGCCAATAAGCATATTGAAAATGTGGTCAACATAATTAATCATTAGAGAAAAAAATACAAATTTTGAAGAGATACTATTTTACACACACTAAAATGGCTAAAATGTAAAACTCTGACAATAACCAAATGTTGACAAGGATGTAGAATAACAAACTTTTTACATTGCTAGTAGGATTGAGAAATGGTACAATGATTTTGGAAAACCATTCAGCAATGTCTTACAAAGTTAAACAATAAACTCATATACCTGTGCATTAAAGATACCTACCCTATGGCCCAGCAATTCTGCTCTTAGGTATTTCTCCAAGAGAAGTGAAATCAGTACATGTTCACACAAAGGCTTTCATAAGAGTGCTCACAGCAGCTTCACTCATAACCAAAAGCCAGAAGCAACCCAAAAGTCTATCTACAGAAGAATGGATCAATAAGTTGTGGTATGTCCATACAATGGAACACTGACCCATCAATAAAAATGAATAAATTGCTGATATATGCCACAACCTGGATACATTTCAAAAACATTACAATGACCAAAAGAAGCCAGACACAAAAAAATCCATTTTGTAGGATATCATTTATATGCATTTTAAAACAGGCAAAACTAATCTTCTATTTTGGAAATAAAAGCAGTGTTTACCTAGGGGGGCTAGAAATCAACTGGAAAAGGGCACAAAGGGGCATGTTGAGGAGATGGAAATGTTCTGTGTCTTGACTGTGTGTTGATCACACAGGTATACGCGTTTATTGAAACTCATTAAAATGTACATGTAAGATCTATGAATGTAAATTTTACCTAGTTAAAAGAAGAGGCAATCACACCTAAAATACCTCAAACTTGAAAAACATTATATAAGATGATTGTTTCTCATCATACACTACTGAAAATAAGCTACAAATATGATTCATAACAGAAGAGACTGTATTTAGCACATAACTTAAAGGTATAAAGAAAAACAGGACTCTTTAGGAATACAATAATATCTCTTACTGAGTAATAACATGTGCTAGATGCTATTCCAAATCTTTAAGGGGGAGGAAACTAGAGAAGTTAAATATCTTCCCCAAGGGCAGACAGCTAGCAAGTGGCAGTGCTGGCACTTGAGCTCAGGCACTCTGGCCCTAGAGCCTTAACCTCTGTGCTGCGTCCTTTGTGATTGTAAGGGACTCGTGGCTGTCCTCAACGTCCCTTACAGAGACTTTCCCAAAAAGAGTCTCTTGCGGATCCTCCCAGAAGTAGCGGGATATAGGCTGGCCCAGGATAATTGCCCCCACCTCACAGATGACTCTGACACCCCAAGAGGTAGGCGAGCCTGCTCTGGGACCCCAGCCCGGGAGCCGGCTCCAAGCCGCACACCTGGCTCTTCCTCCCCAGCCCTCCACACACAGGGGTGCCTCAGCCCTGCTCCCTGGCGCTCTGCGAAGTAGCTGGCCTTCCAAAGGAGCAGGGCTGTGAACTCGGGGGAGTAGAAAGACAGCAAGGCTGCACTGTGGAGGGAAAGAAGGGCGAGGAGGTGCCAGAACACGAGAGGGGAAGAGGGGCAGGAGAGGATGAGAGGCGTGCCAGCGCCCTCTGCAGCTCATCCCGGGCACCGCAGACAATTAGGCTTTCTGATTTTAAAGGCTGAGTCACAAGCAGAGTATTTTCATCTCTTTCTCAGCTCACACAGGGACGACAGTGATGTTAGGCACTCTCGGGATACCTAGAAAAACCAGGCTGTCCCTGAAAACAGCCTCAGGATCTTCTCCTTCCCTTTAGCTGGCTCACTGCCTCCCCTATACCCTTTTGGGTCCCCAGGTCCCTTCAGGTCTTCCTTTGAGGGGCTGCTCCCTGAGGGCAGGAGGTCTTCCCTTCACCGTCAGGACTCCCAGTCCTGCATCCAGCTCCTTTGGGCTCTGCTCTCCGCTCCACGCTTTCAGACGTTTGCTCACATCTGCTTAGATTTCCTCCTCTCCCTTCTCCCCAGGCTCTCTGCGTCTAGATTCCGTCTGATCTCCCAATGCCTTTTTGACCGGCTAAATTGAGAGTCATTTCTCCTTTTCTTGTGTTCTCACTAATATACTTTTTGCATGATAATGACCACATTCTGCCTTATGTAACAGCCTTTTCCAGGCCTGACACATCCCCCTCTGGGCTGTAATAAGCTCTTAAAGACATCGTCCATCTTCAGTTGATCTCTGTACAACTCTGCTCTGCCAGGGCCCTGTGGTGGGGTAGATACCTGCCAGGAGGGGAGGACCCCTGTGGCCTGGGGAAATGAATGAAGTGTGTGGGCTACACTACATCCCCACCCACCTGCTTTTCCCCATGGCTCTAGAAGGGTAAACTGTCTGGAAGAGGAGCCATTTTGTGCAGATGGGACATTTTGTCCCCTAAATCATGCCGCACAGAAGGCTAGCATACCATCTTGCATCTGAAACAAGCACTGAGCTGGTCTTCATTTAGGAGGGTAGCTGCAGTGTGGATATTTTTTAATGGTAAATGACATAAAAGTCATTTCTATTAAGCTCTGGACACCTGAGCCCTCTGACTGGGGATGGGTATATGTGATGCCATGGTGCTTATTATGTTTTGAGCACAGACTGCTGTTCATACTCCATTTACTGACTCAGGGAGTTTATTTCAAACCAAACAGCTCAGCTATCCCATGAGCTACTGAGAAGGAAGGAAGGAAAGAAGGAAGGAAAGAAGAAAGTAAGTAAGTTAGTTCTATTTTCCCCAATTGTCCTCACTCGATCCACACAGCCTCTTCATGTGAGGAAGAGGCTATTTTCCTTTTTTTTTGCAGTTTTTGGGCCAGGGCTGGGTTTGAACCCGCCGCCTCCAGCATATGGGGCCGGCACCCTACTCTGTTGAGCCACAAGGGCCGCCCAGGAAAAGGCTATTTTCTTTCAAGCTTTATTCTCAATCTTCCCCATGGCAAGAAAGGTGATCGGATATTGGGATTTTTAATGGTTTTGTCTGAAAGCCATCTAAAATGAAGCAGAAATGTCAACAAGACAATTTCGAACAGAATAATGTTAAGTGGAAAAGAATTCGAAACAAGAGATGGAGTTAGTAACCTTCCTCGATAACTTGGAATGGCCAATGGAGGTCCCCAGGCTCTGTTTCAGTGAACACATAGGACCGCCCAGAATGATACAGTCACTGTCCATATCATCCTGAAAATGGCTCATCAAAAATGCTTAAAGACATTCTGTTTTCTTAATAAGTTGGACTTTCCACTGTTTCTCTGTACGATTGATTTGTTTCAGTGAACTTTTTTTTTTTTTCAAATTTTAGCTCATTTGTCTGAGAATATTCACCACATCTAAATCCCCAGGGCCTGAGGAGTTTTAGCACATTTCAATGCAGAAATGTAAATTCTACAATGGCCGATTTCACTGTGTTTTACTTCTCTGTAACAAGGCCGTGGGAAATACACAAGCAGGGAGAGTTTAGACTCAATGTTTCTTGTACACTCTGGCCACCTGGGAGGGTCCTTCTGCCCTGCCTGCCCACCCCTGGGGTGCTTGGTTTTTCACTCCAGGAGACCCTGCGAGCAGGCACATCTGAGACTCGTTAAGATCTTCTAGGATGAAAAGTAGGATGGAAAGATCTTTGATTAGTCAGAGCTGCAGGGCCTTGGAGAAACCCTGACGCACAAATATGTTCACCTGATTCTCACTTTATATTTCGTGTTACTTGTGGGGAAAATTTAAAGAAGCTTATAGCTCAGGCGTCATCGCTCATGTTTCCCTCTCTTCCTCTGGCTGGCTTGGGGATTGTTACTGAGATTTTTCTACTTGACTTTTGCTCTGTTTTGTTTTTCCCCAGCTAGTGCTAAAAGTTTTCTTTCCCATCTTGTCTACTTCACATCTATGTTCTGTGGATATAGCTTCTGCTTTACAGCTTCTTCATTATCTCAGCATCTACCTTCCTTTGGCATCAAGCCCCTGCCCTGCTGGTCAGATGGGGGCTCTGTAGTGAACTCCCACTAGCTCAGGAGTCATAAGAACTGCTCATTAAACAGATGAGGCAAAGGAGGCCAGAGGAGAGAGGCCTCCTTGCTCGCAGAGGACACAGCTGCTTTGCTAAGCCTCCTTCCTTACGCAGCCCCAGTCCCATCCATGGGAGAGTCAGAGCAGCTCTGACCCCTCCAACCCCTCCTTGGCCTTCGGGGGATGATAGTCTGGGATTTGACCAGTTGTTCGGGACCTGGTGTGGGCAGGAGCCCCTGGTGGGGCTGCAGACCCAGTCCTAGGAAGAGGCTGGGCTTCACAGGCCCAGTCAGCTGGCAGTGTTGTGCCCAGAGTACCATGTCCCCACAGACCCCCAGGGAGCCGAATCCGATGCAAGAACGAAAGAGTTTTTATTATACAAACTTGAGCTTGGGCTCTCGGTTGCCTGGTGCAGCAGGTCCCCGAAAGAGCCCAGTTGATAGTGGGAATTTCAGGCTCTTGGTCTCAGCGATTCGAAGAAGGAATCGACGGACCACAATAGTGGTGGTAAGTTAGGATTTATTTATAGGAAAGAATTATAAGTAGAGGAGGATTTAGTTATAGGAAAGAATTATAAGTAGAGGAAGAACTAAACCTCCAGGCCAGAGG
>CAUYRH010127983.1:0-21207 GCA_963574655.1 Perodicticus potto | reverse complement strand
GGTTGAAGCTGGAACATATTCTTCTTAGTAAAGTATCTCAAGGATGGAAGAAAAAGTATCCAATGTACTCAGCCCTACTATGAAGCTAATTTATAGGTTTCATATGAAGGCTATAACCCAACTATAGCACAAGAATATGGGAAGAGAGGGGAAGGGGGGAGGTTAGGGTGGAGGGAGGGTAATTGATGGGGCCACACCTATGGTGCATTTTAGAAGGGTACAGGCAAAGCTTACTAAATGCAGAATACCAATGTCTTCATACAATAACTAAGAAAATGCCATGAAGGGTATGTTAAACAGTTTGAGGAAAACATTTCAGATTGTATATGAAACCAGCACATTGTACCCCTTGATTGCACTAATGTACCCAGCTATGATTTAATAAAAAAAAAAGAGAGAGAGAGAAAGATGACCCATCTAGAAAGACAGTCACATAGGCTTAACAATACTGAATCTCCAGGCTGGGCCCAGGGCTCATGCCTGTAATCCTAGCACTCTAGGAGGCTGAAGCAGCTGGATTGCTTGAGCTCAGGGGTTTGAGACCAGCCTGAGCAAAACCAAGACCTCATCTATAGTAAAAATAGAAAAACTAGACCATGGGTGGTGGCTTACACCTGTTGTCCTAGCACTCTTGGGAGACTGAGGCAAGTCAATTGCCTGAGCTCAGGAGTTCAAGACCAGCCTGAGCAAGAGCAAGACACCAGCTCTACTAAACAAATAAAGAAACTACCCAGGCATTGTGGCAGGCACTTGTAGTCCTAGCTATTCTGGAGGCTGAGGCAAGGAGATCACTTGAGGCTGAGTTTGAGGTTACTATAAGCCATGTTGCCATGGCACTCTACCAGGCCACAGAGAGAGACTGTATCTCAAAAAAAAAGAAAGAAAGAAAAAGAAAAGAAAAGAAAAACTAACCTGGCATTGTGGCAAGTGCCTGTACCCTGCTACTCAGGAGGCTGAGGCAAGGAGATTGTCTGTGCCCAAAAGTTTGAGGTTGCTGTGAGCTATAATGCCACAGTACTTTACCCAGGACACAGAGTGAGATTCTGTGTCAAAAAAAAAAAAAAATACTGAATCTCCAAATCTTAAGACCTGACTACTTAGTCTTGGCATCAGCTAGGGATGCCCCTCCCCCCCTTTTCGTGGGTAGAAAGAGAAGCAGAGAAATTGTGCTCTCTACAGACAACTTACTTCTAGGATGAATGAAGGCCAAGTTGAGTCAACTATACCCCATTATTTTCTTCCTATTTACAATCGAACGTTATTTTACCTTCCCAAGCAAAGGATGGAGAGGGTTCGACCATAAGTGCCACACCTGAGAAGTTCCCTCTTCCTTAAGGGAAACTTCAGGCTAGGGGAGCAGCAGCCCCATCTCGGAACACACACTCCTGGCCACTCACTTCAGTCCCACCTAGGAGCACGTGACTGACCGTTGCTAATGGTGTCTCCCTGTAGTCCCGGCAATAGGAAAGAATTCTGGAAGAGACTTTTGTGGAAATGATCTGAGAGCCAGGGGGAGACCATTGAGGAGAAGTAAACACAGTGTTACTTCATAAGAAAATTTTCTCTTCCCCATTATTTCAGTCCTGGCTCTTTCCCCCTCCAAAGTTTTCTTTCTAAATGTTTTTTTCTTTCCCCATGTTTTTGAGACTATACTAAAGTGGAATTTTATGCTTCAAGAAGAGAGTTGATGACTCGTGGAAAGTGTAATTGACAAAGAATTGGCCTGTTTTCCACTCTTCTTTTTCCTGCATCAACTGAATAAGATTAGTGTCTTACATGGATTATTTTTTCAATAATAGGGAAGGCTATGTTGGCAACAAAAATTGCAAAACAGCAACATCATAAGCTTGCCTAACCATCCAGTGGAAGAGAATTTTCAACTTGAAAAACACTCTTGGTCCAGCAAAGCTGTGTAGCAATTACAACCTAAATCATTAAACATCCACATTTTTTTCTGTGCAGAAATTGGATCCTCCAGGGTTCTTAGAAGAAAAAACAGAAACATTAGGGGAAGACCTTACGTAATAACCTTTCTGTAAAGCTTGGATGGCACAAATGATTTTGTAAGACATTCAAGTCACATGTCATTAATCAGAAATGACAGTCTTTATTCACATATATTTGACTGAGCTGCATAATTTTAGACTCCAATAGGTCTAGATAAATGACCCTAAGTATTGTACTTTTTCAAATTGACAATGATTGATGATGGAAGAAAAAAAAACGAATGCTGAAAGGAGACCCTGCAGTAAACACTGAAAATCAGTTTCACTAGTTTGGGGAAAAGAAGTTTGGGAATTTTTTTCTTTAAGACATTTCCTCTTTCTTAACAACTCCATCCTCTTAATTCTCAACTTAATCAATTGGACACTGGGAAACTCTCCATACGACAGCTGAAATCTCAGTGAAAAACTGAGACTCATTTAGTTATGTTTGCTCAAATAAGCAAGAAAGGAAGATAATGATTAATAAAGAAAGTATTTACTTAGCAAGTATTTCCCAAAGCTATTACGTGCCAGGCACTGTTCTAGGCACTAGGGCATCAGTAGAAACAAAAATGTATATAGTTTTTGCTCTTTGGGAGCTCACATCTTAGCAGAGAGAAGCAATATGCAAGTAAACAGATAAATAAGTGAGGTTATTTCAGAGAGTTCTAGATAGCATAAAGAAAATAAAATGGAGTGATTTAATAGAAGTGGTGGGAGGTGGGGATTTTATTTGAGAGGACAAGAAAGACCTTGCTAAGTAGATGACATTTTAGCTGAATAGGAGCCAGTTTTTCAAAGAACATATTATGCAGAGGGAGCAGTAAGTGCAAAGTCCCTGGCTCAGGGACAAGCTTAGCACCTGTAGTCCCAGCTTCTTGGGAGGCTGAGGCAGGAGAATAGCTTGAGCCTAAGAGTTTGAGGTTGCTGTGAGCTGTGACACCATAGCACTCTACCAAGGGCGACAAAGTGAAACTGTCTCCCTCCCCACAAAAGAAAGAATAGACAGGAGGCCAACATGGTCCCCTTTGTGAGAAAGAAGGGTGTGGAGTAAGTCAGAACAGAGAGGCAGTCAAGGCCAGATCACATAAGATGTTTTTGGACATTGTGAAGATTTTGAGTGTTAGGCCATATGAAGTTTTGAGGAGAGAGAAGGAAACCTCTGTCTCAACAATGTAATACTTATAATCCATTGATGTTTTATGAGCAAGGCATTGTGCCCTATGTACTATGTTTCCATTAGTTTACAACCTCCTTGCAAAGAAAGCTAGTGGGTTTTAAACATAGGACAACAACAAGCTCTGAGCAAGATTGCAGAGCTGGGAAGTAATGAAGCCAAGATTCAGACTCAAACTTTGGTCCATCTACTTCCAAAGTCAAAAACTGCCCACTACCCCCACACTGAGTTCCATCATCGTATTTTCTTATTTTCTCAAAATATCAAAGGAACAAATATGTGAGTATACCATAATGTTTTCCTCGGTAAGACAAGAGAATGTTTAACAGTCGTAGTGTGGTGATGTGTAAGGTCCATGTCAAATACTTATGTGCATTTTTAATACTTTTAAAAAATTGCTTAATAATTATATGGGGGAATTTCTTTTGGGGGGAGGGAGACAGTTTCACTTTGTTGCCCTTGGTAGAGTGCCATGGCGTCACAGCTCACAGCAACCTCAAACTCTTAGGCTCAAGCTATTCTCCTGCCTCAGCCTCCCAAGTAGCTGGGACTACAGGTGCCCGTCACAACAGCTGGCTATTTTTAGAGATGGGGTCTTGCTCTTGCTCAGGCTGGTCTTGAACCTGTGAACTCAGGCAATCCACCTGCCTCGGCCTCCCATAGTACTGGGATTACAGGAGTGAGCCACCACACCCGGTCCCTATGTGGGGCTATTTCTTACTTTCTACCCTGGGAAAATCGCTTTCCTAAATGGCCTGAGTAGAAGCCTCTGATAGGCAGGTGTTATCAAACAGCTATTCACTCCTTCATTCAGATTTAGTGAGTGACCACTATGGTCCTAGATACTAGGGATACAATGGGAATAAAACATCAAAAATAGCTCTCCTCATGAAGCTTACATGCTAATGGAGGAAATTTGAAAATTTATACCTTGGAATATTACGCAGCCTTAAAGAAAGATGGAGACTTTACCTCTTTCATGTTTACATGGATGGAGCTGGAACATATTCTTCTTAGCAAAGTATCTCAAGAATGGAAGAAAAAGTATCCATTGTACTCATCCCTATGAAGCTAATTTGTAGCTTTCATATGAAGGCTATAACCCAACTATATCACAAGAATATGGGGAAAGGGGTAAGGGAGGGGAGGGGAGGGGCGAGGTTGGGGTGGAGGGAGGGTAATTGGTGGGGCCACACCTCCAGTGCATCTTAGAAGGGTACAGGCGAAACTTAGTAAATGCAGAATACAAATGTCTTCTTACAATAACTAAGAGAATGCCATGAAGGCTATGTTAATCAGTTTGATGAAAATAGTTAAGATTGTATATGAAACCAGCACATTGTACCCCTTGATTGCACTAATGTACACAGCTGTGATTTAATAATAATTAAGAAAAAAAAAAAGAATGCATGAGGCGTGGGGAAAGGAACAGCAGAGAGAGGGAAGGAGCAAGGAGGGTGGGGTGATGGTATGTGCCACAACTTTTGGGGGCAAAACATGATTGTAAGAGGGACTTTACCTAACAAATGCAATCAGTGTAACCTAGTTTCTTGTTACACTCAATGAATCCCCAACTACAAAAAGAAAGTGCAAAAAAAAAAAAAAATTCAGCCCTCTCTTTAGGTGAGCCAAATTCCTTAGTACACAAAATTATACTTTAATAAAGATGTTACTAAAAACAAAAAAAATCCTGAATGTTGAATTCAACATGATTCGATGATACGGCCTACATGCACACAAAATGAACATAGAAATTTAGAGTCATGCTGGAGCATTCTGGCCAGATTTTTCAAAAGGGTAATATGAGTATATATCATTACTGGGATCGAAATATTGCCAGAGGAAAAAAGGGAAATTTTAAATCACTGGAAATAAAAAATGAATTTTTTATTCACATCTTCAACTGAGGACAAAGTGTCCCCAGATACTACATGAGAAGAGGATGAACAGGTCATAGCCCCGGGTCTCCATAAAACTCTCATTCACAGGAACTCTGTCTGGAACAATTGCATGGCCCTGAAGACACTGATTTTAATCTTTGTTTCTCCTCACAAATGAGCTATGGGAGGAGCATCCTGCAAACAGTAGCTTAATGTAGACTCTTCTCAAGGAGAGAACTTCTGAAGACAAATTCTGGTTAGGAAATTAGGAGCCATATGAACTTCATACACAGTCAGGAACCAAACGGAGCTGCAGGACATCAGGCCCAGTGGCATCAGGACCTCTCACCTCCCTCTGATTGGGGGTTACAGCTTCTTGAGTAGTATTGTTGGCTTTCACAAGGTAACATACAGAGGAAAACAGCTTTCTAGAAGAACACTATTTTTATGCAATGCCAAAACCTTGGTCATATATGAAAAAAATTATCAGAAGTATTATACTAAAATTCAGACATTAATTCATTCTTTCATTCATCCAAAGTATGTACCTTGGAGCATCTACTGATCACTTATTCACATAATAGGGATTTATTGAGTGCTTACAAATATCAGACATCTTTTTAGTCCTTGGTGGTGAATGAAGACAAGAAATAAACATGCCAAATAAGACAGTCCTCTGCACTAGGGGCCTTATGTCCTAGAGGGAACACAGCAATAAGCATTCAAATACACATGCACATAAAAACATAGATATGTACAGAAGAAAGATAATTCATACAGTGACAAATGCACGAAAATACCAGAGGGAATGATACGGAGAGTGTCTTGGGAGGGGTATTTTAATTTCAATATGTTAGATCAGAGGAAGCTTTGCTAAGGCAGTGACATTTGGATGACATTTTGCATGGAAAACAGCCAGGCAAAATCTGGAGGAAGAGTTTCAAGCAAAGAAAATATCAAGTAGAGAGGTGAAAACATGCTAGGGATTTTGAGCCTCAGAAAGAGGGATGGAATGGAAAGAATGGGTCAATTTACAAGGTGCCTCACAGGCCACGCGGATTTCATTTTAAGTGCCATAGGGCAAGATTACACAGTCACACTCTGCTCTCCTGAGACTTCAGTCTAGGCATGGACACACACGCTGACCGACAGTCACAAAATCAAACAGAGACTGAGGAAAGCTGCAGAGAAAAGCTTCAGTTCCTCCTGGGTCTTTATAAGCAAGGAACCTGATTTAATGCAGAGGTAAAGAGGGCTCTTGGAGAAAGTAGCCTTCATGTAGAAATTTGAAGGAAGCTGAGCTGTATTAGTATAACTAGTTACAGTAAATCTATTATATATATATATATATTATATATATATATATATAATATATATATACACACACACGTGCATACTCACACACACACATTAGAATTCATAAAATTCATTCACTTTAATTAAGATAAAAAATGGTAGCCCTAATAAGACTTCTGATAAAAAAAAAATGACAAATTTTCAGTCGAGCAGAATACATCTCGTCAGACATGAAAATTTTATTCTCTTTGCAATGACAGATTGATTCACTATACAGGACTTCATAATATTTGAAATTAAGAACACAGCATTAAAGTTCACGAACTGATTACCGTAATTACAGTTCATTTGATCTTGATTGCTTTTGTAGGGACTCCTGATTAAATCTGTCTGCCCTTGTAATTCCTAAGGCTTGTTTCTTGCAAAGCTAAGAATTTCTTGGAATAATTATTCAGTGTTTTCCTTTCAGCTTTTCCTCTCCTCCTATGCCATCTTGTGATAGTTATTTTAATACCAAATACATTTTTAAAAACATAGTGTTATAGTCGTTCTTTTGTGATTTGCAAAGGTTTTCAGGGACTCAGAATACCTTGGAGAAGGCAAATGTGATTAATTCTATTTTATAGATAAGGAGACGAGGACCACCGAGGAAAGTGAACTATTGCGAGCCTCATAATCAGTAAGTAGCAAGGCGGGGGCTGGGGACTGGACATAGGTCTTCTTGCTGTTATTTTCTCTTCTTCGAGTTGCCACCTAACTCCAGGACACTGTTAGACTCACACAGCGTGCCATCCAGGCATTCTCATTCACGTACAAAGAAATACATGTGATAGTCACTTTGCTCCTGTAGTAAACAATAGCAGAAAGGGCAGAATAAAGCAAAAGGGCAAAGGACAAGAACTCATTTAAAAGCAAAGATCTTTTGATTCAAATCTCCCTGCCAACCTTCTGATTCTTCAGCTTTACCTTAGAATTGGGATCTTGTGGCCAAATAACAAGATAGTGTCTGCTCCCTGAGGCCTGGGAAGAGGCTGGGAGGCAGGAGAAATTTGTTTCTCTGCAAATATTTACCATCAAAGAAGATTGCTATAGGGCCAGCCCTGACTTAGCCAAGAGTAGATGGCTTAACAGGACCCCCAAGGATGCCAAGGTGGGGATATCAGTTGGCTGCTATTTAGATTATTTGATCATGAGGAGTGAAAGAGGCTGAGACTGTAGGGATGAGACCAGAAAAGATAATAGTGAGCATGAGGTGAGTGCCAGAAACCCACCTCCCTCAAAAAGTGGGGGTCTCAAAATGAGAACCTTTCCCTTTCAGACAAGACCATGACAGCTCAGTTGCAGGGAGAGAGCTGACCTGGTGTGGGGGCACGCACAGTGCTGGGTTGTCTCAAGGATAAAGTGAGGGCTGAGGAGTTATCACCAAGCAACAAGGCCACCTCCTCTCAAAACAGGCACGGGACGGAGGGAGAAAATAAGAGGACCAAAGGCATTGTTATGGGATGAATTGTGTCCCCATCAACAACAACAACAACAAAATTCGTTTGTTGAAGTTCTAAACTCAACTGCCTCATAACGTGACTGTATTTAGAGACAAGTTGCCTAAAAAAGTAATTATGTTAAAATCAGGTGATTAGGGTGGGTCTTAACCCAACATGGCTGGTGTCTTTATGAGAAGAGGTGATTTAGGACACTGGGGTACAACTGGAAGACCTTATGAAGATTTAGGGAGAAGTAGCCCCTCTACAAGCCACAGAGGGAGGCTTCCGTGAAAACCAATGGAACTGACCCTTTATCATGGACTGCCAGCCTCCAGGACTGTGAAAAAACAAATCTGTGGTTGAAACCACCCAGGCTGTGGGACTGTGTTAAGGCTATCCTAGCAAACTAATACAGGTATGGCAATGTTTTTCTCCCAAGCCCATATTGCTGTGCGGGAGGGAGAATGTTTTTACAACACGCACCTAGCCCCAAGGGGATTGATTGGAAAAGTGAGATGGGTCAGGTCTGATGGAGGAATTCAGCAGACTCATCTATGGGGAGATAAAAAAAGGGAGTTTCTGGGAATTCAGGAAGGAGATGTGCTTTCCCTGTTCTGTTCCTACAAATTGCCCAATGAGAGCAGGACGAACAGCCTCCTATCGAAGAATGGCTTTCTCTCCTCTTTCAAAACACAACACACAAAGGGCCAACCCACATTCTGCAGAGTGAACCATCTTGTTGAGTTTTATGGAATAAAAAAAGTCAGGTTATTCAAGTCTTTCCAAAGCAGCTTGGCACAGACATAGGGAAGAATCTAGAAGAAGGAAATCAAGATTGCAGGGTGAGTCTTTTCCATAGTCTTGCTTTTGTCATTCTGCTATTTCCTTTTCTCGTTTTCTTTCTTTTCTTTTTTTTTAATTTTTCTTCATTCAGAATTCTAGCCACCCTGGATTGGCAATTCTCAACTTGCCTTGGTTATGGTGCAGGTTTCAAAAAGGCATAGGAAAGCACTCGGAGGAGACATGGTCAATGAGAAATGAAAATAGAGAATGAGTTATTCGAGCTCTGGAGGAACCCAGGCTGCAGGGCGTGTTGGGGCAACACTGCAGGTCTGGCTCCTTTGCACGTTTCCCGGTAGACATTCTGAACTGAGCACACAGGCAGGCAGAGGCAGCCTGGAGCTTTCCCTCTGCAGAGGTGGGAGCCCTTCCGCTGCCCTTGACCAGATGATCTTAATCATTCTGCATCAGAGGAATCAGCAAGGCCATCATTTGGAGATTTAATTATCTCTTCTTTACTCAAATCTCATAATGAATGATTCCAGGAGGTTATTAATTTTTCATTCCAGAATGAGCACATGAAGGCTACCTAGTAGCAGGTTTTGCTTCCTTTGAAAATTCCATTCATGCCTTGGTTCTGCACTGTGAATGGACTGTACATGCCCCCGATTAAGACACTGAATCACACTGACCTTATTGACAAAGGTTTAAGGCAAGGTCACACTTGCATATACCAAAAACATCTGTTAACTTCAGTCTTGCTAAACCCATGTTGCCTTCACATTGTAATATCCAATATTTCCAGCCAGACACAGGAGACCTTATGCAGTATCTAACACTTCTCAACCTATTTTCCACTGCTGATTTTCTCTTGCCTCTGACTTAGTTCAAGGTAAGTCCTCTCACTTAGACAATGACATTAGCCTTCATCTTTCCCTCCCAGCCGCTCCTTGCATACCCAACCACACCGAACACATGAAGTTGCTGGGACCTACCACATCAGCATACCTCTGTGCTTTGCAAATTTTTTCTCTCTTGGCTAGAAATGTCCTCCTAAACTGGTCCCACCTGGCTAATTTCTAATCCTCCTTTAAGTAACAGCCCAAGGAGCATGTACTCTGAGAAAGCTTTCCACTTTGACACAGACTTCTCATCACTGCCTTCTCTGGACTAGACCATTTCTTATGTGGAATAGTTCAAAAGGATTGGAACACCTCTCAAAATATATTACTCAATAACCAGGCAATATAAGCATATTTGGCATACACCAAATTGTGTGTATTGTGTGACATTTCTCAATTTTTTAAATAAATTATAGCACTGGACTACTTCTGGCATACTGCCTAATCAGACCCTTATGCCACCTGGATCATGTAGGGGACCCTTTGTTCTGTGGCCAGTTCTCTGGGCAGATATACATGTGATAAACATATCTTAAAGTACATTTCTTAAAAAATATATGGTTGCCTCTGCCACTTGGGATTTGGCATTCAGTAGCTGCAGAGACAGACTCATAGCCCTAAACATCTACCTACACATGAATTACACTGTCGAGGCCCCAGGAAAATTCTTTTCAACATATTTTGTCCCTTGTCCTTGACAAAAATGACTGCAAATGCTGGGACAGTTTTTGAGTTGCATTGTTCTCGAAGCTGGAGATGGACTGCTTCAGAGTATGGAGAAGATTTGACAGGCACGAAAGCTTAGGTAAGAGGACAGACAAAATAATTAATTTGTCTCATCTGCCTTCCCAGGTACAAATGCAATGGGCCATGGCATATGAGTCATTTCCCAATGATGCTGAGTGTTCAATTCCTTGCTTCTCTTTGGTTTCTATCTTCGTTCTAGAGGTTTTTACAAATTAATGTAGTATCCACAACAGCTGTAGATGCCGGCAGAGCAAAATTTTGCAAAATAAAACAATCACTTATGCAAACATCACTAACACACCAAAACAACACCTACATATATTCAGTCATTAAGTTTCGTTATTTGATATTTTGTCAACTTTATATGTGATAAAGGCATAATGTACACAAATTTTGTCATAATGAAGACATATTTGTCAAATTTGTTGCTATAACATATAACTTTTAGATAATTAGATATATGGGTTATAGGACTCTACGTATCGTCTTATCCAAATGTTCAGACCAAGCCTGTCTACACCTGAGACCAAGACACGAGCCACATGAATGCCAGGATCCAGAAATATCAGGATTCTCAAGTGTGAACCAGCTCTTTACCATTGCCTAGAGGAAATGAGTTAACAAATTACAATGTAGTTGACTATTATTAGCTATAAAAGTTCTCTGATATTCTATGAAAGATAAATAAGGCTTCGGGATTAATGCATACCATTTGAAAAGCATGGGCACTTATACAGTTATCCAACAAGTGGGATTTCTTCCCAACAAGTTGGTTGTAACAGTATGGTCACATACAACCCAGCTCCAAATGTGTGCTTTCAGAGAGCGTTCAGTTCTTTGCGAGTATCTGTGTGTGGCTCTGCTCTTCCTTGTTCTCTTGCACTTACACATGTGCAGAGCTGACTCTCTTGGAAAGCAGGGACCAGGTCATAGTCTTCTCAGATACAAAGAACTTTCTATGTGCGTCTTGTGTTTATTAAAACTTCTTGCTATTTTTCCTTCCTGATGGAATTGTGGAGATACTTGTTAGATGAAAATGTTAATTTTTGACAGGAAACAACAGCTAAGCAGCGATCTTCTGCAATATAAACTTTTTCTCATTTTTTAAAAATTTTATTGTTGGTGTTTCACAAATGCACATGAAATAAATAATGAACACCTTAGGAGCAGCTCCCTGCTCTGGACATGCCGTATCACTACTAGGGACAGCTATTTCCTACTTTTAACTCAGCTTTTTAAATGACATCAAGGTCTCGTTTTTTATAGCATTTTATTATCTCTATTCCTTTAGTCATCAATTACTTATTTAGCATTAACTAAGGGCTCTAACTTATCTTATGTATATTGGTTTAGCTCTTTATTGCTTTTCTTCATCAATGGACTCTATGAAAGAAGAAGGTAAAAGCTACATCTTCACCATCTGAAAGTAGCAGGCGTTAAACACACCTGTGCTGGGTGTGCGACCGTGTGAGTGCGTAGTCAGCATCCCAACAAGCGATGTTTTCAGTTCTTTTTTTTCTCTCTCAAGGTTCACTTCTTTACTCAATACAAAGGTAGGACCTATTTGCTTTTAAAATAAGAATGACAACAAGAACAAAAAAGATGGTTTGGAAAGGCTCTCAAATCAGCCCTTTCCTGACGGTGATTTATAAACTGACATTTTCGCTTTCTCACCTCTGTTTCTCTCCCGAAGCACCATCGTTCTCATACAGACCTGTGCACTGCAACTCACTTCTGCCCTGGCTGCCGTAACAGCTGCCACAGTGATACTTCACAGCCCAGCAAAATCTGGGTGCAGCAGCAACACAACCAAGATTGAGATTATTTTTTAGCCATATACCACGTGCTTGGGATAGAGCTTGTAGGCTATTAAATCTGACTTTCTGATCCTTGCTCATGGAGGATTTGAAGAACCATCAAAGGGATGCTGACAGTATCACATGTATTACAGTAAGCCCTTGACAATGGCTGTTAATGCCTCCTACCATGGGGAATGTGGTCCAAAGATAAAAATAGGCAGGTGGGCAGGAATCAGCCCTGTGGACTTACTTTCACACACGTACAGCCCCTGACATGCCTGTGATGAGATTAGGGAACGTCTTTGTTGGCAAACAAGTTATAACTTTTTTCAAATGACAAATCCCTAATTAGTTTATAATGTGGCTTTGGTGCAACTAAGTAGATGAAGGAAAGAACAAATATCAGTTAATTCCAAAGGAGCCCTGTTGTTTAAAAAAGCTTACCCATGAGAAAGGCAAATATCAGATAGAAATGCGAACAGAAGAAGGATTCCCAGTTCTTTTGTTTTAAAATAGTTGGAGGAGCAGATAAGCAGGACAGTCTGAACGTGGCTGCTGCTGTCAATCCCTTTCTCTTTCCTGCCTTCACAGCTAAAAACAAAATCCTAAATTTGCGTGGCGCCTGCTCTCTCTCTGTAAAACCCCATTGTATGTTTCTCGCACAGTGCTAACCCCTCAGCTGGTTAGATGCTGCTTTTCTCTGACATGAGAAAGCCCAACTTAGGCTAGGAAGGAAGCATGTTATGAAAATAGCACAGTTAGATACCGCCCGTGATTCTGGTGACCAGGCACAGCTAAGAGGCAGAGAGGCCAAGGTTGGAAACCCTGCCACAGACTACTACGTATCAGGCGAAAAAGAAGGCAAATACATAGATAAATAAAAGACATACAATTTCTAGGCACTGCTGTCCTATCAGAAGTTTGTATATAGGCAATGACCTGGAAAGAAAAGACAGGATGTACTGGGCACAGACGTGAGGTGTGCGCCAGGCGCACTTCTCAGAATTGCATGAGAGGAGTTGGAAGGGAGGGGGGACAGGGGGGACCTGAGGGGAGGGAAGGGTTGAGACTGAGGACTCTGAGCCTTAGCCCACGTGCTCAGGTCACAGCAAAGCATTAACCTGCCTCCCAGCCTGTGTATTTCTGCACCGATACTATTAAGTCTTTGTTTTTCCTTGATATAGTAGCAGAAGAAAAAGCAGGTCTTGAAACATACACTTATTTTACTTGTTTCAATATTCAAGTGTTGAATATGGTTTATTTTCTTCTTTAATTCTAAGTATTTGCTGTGTATCTCTTCATTAAGTCAAAGCAAATTACCTGCAGGCGGTACAGTGGGGTTGTAGGTGGAGTCCTTGTATCTGGGGAATGCCCGCTTTTACAAATACCTGAATTTCATACTGGCTGGGACTATCCCCATGTCTAATGGGAGAGGCGCTATGCAGTCTGCATGCAGCGTTATCTTGCGTTATAACTGTGTTACCTAATAACGGAGAGTGAGCTTTGGGCCATAATTAATAGCCATTCTTACAGATCTTTTAACTGCGCAGTCTCCAAGGAGATTGCTTTCCATTAACATTTCCAGAAATAGCTTACTTTACATTATCAAAGTGCTGCAAGTGATAGTTTCCAAATTATTCCTAAGCTAATTATTAAAAAATGATTATTCAAAAAGCTTCTCTCACTTTAAATTGCACCCTTAAGTGCCTTGCAGTAAATATGAAGACAGAGCCGCGGCCAACGGAAGCACCTCTGCTTATGATACAGTCAATTCCATTAAGCCAGTCTCCAGCGTACTCTCCAATGTGTTTTCATTATAAGTGATGGTGCTAAATACCGTGGGAAATGAGATGCAAATAAGCAACATTAACTATGCCAGTTAAGACAAGCCAAACTAATCTAATGAAGGGGATATAGCTACTATAAAGCTATGTTTGGGGGTATTTTTAAGGTTAATTAGACTGCCTAATTATCCCAAACTGAGAGCATGTTATTCTCTTAGAAAGGCAAGCATAATTAACTTTGAGAAGCTTCCACCACAAGCAAAAACAAACAGAAAAACTTCTACTGAAGTCTAAAGAGTGGCTTGATATGCAAATAAGAGACAAAACAAAGAGAAATACAAACAACCATGGTTGTGAATTGTAGCCATCCTGAGAGTTTGCAAGACACAGAGGTCTGATTACAAATATACAGCCATAATTTCTAACCTATATAAAATATGCTTCTCTAGCAGATGAAAAGAATATACTCCCTAGGGAAAATATATGCATTAGTCATTTGTTGCTTTGGGCTGCCTGACAGTCATCCCTGGATTTTCCTCCTGGGAAACAACCCATTGCACCTGACTTGCAATTCTTCCTCTCTCCTTGCCCAATCCGACTTCCCTCACTCCCTTGTAGGTAATGTTCCCAAGAGAACCCTCCGATAAACCAACCACACACAAACATTCATTTCAGGGTCTTAGGGATGAGTTCCTTTCCCAGGGAAGGCAAGAGATAGCTTTGGTGCCAAGATAAGTCTAGGAAGCAGAATCTAAAGTAGGATTTCAGAGTTGGCTTCACTTGCCAGCTGGCTGATGGTCAAGACCACATCATGTGTAATCTGTGGGCCTCGGAGACCAGCACTGGTAGTTGGAGTAGAACTGACAGCTGCCTGTAAGTTATACAGGATAACTGTTAAACTTTCACTGATGGTGAACTGCAACAGAGCACAGATGGAAGGGGATTACCGGTGGGTGTGATATCTCAGGTATCTGTGGATTTCAGAAGAAATAGCAATTATTAAGACAATGAAATTTGAAGGTTGTTGTTGAGGCTCTTGATGCATCAGAGAAAGACCAGGAAATGCTGATAGTGATTCAATTATTCATTTATGACAGATTATGGGAGCCAGAGGGCCCTCTTGGCAGCTTTATAAGAGATGTTCATCTCCTGTAGCCAGAGGGCAGGGGAAGCTGAGGGTTGGGCCCCAAATTAACTATAATTAAATAATTTTCAGAGAAGACTGAAACCCAACCCCAGAACGTCTGCCAAGCTAAGTCTAGGATGCTGATTGGGAAGGAGTGAGACCCTGAGTTTGGAACCTACTTCTTAAAGATTAGGACAAATTGCTTAGAGAAGGCAGTGGGGAATGACTGGGCAAGTTTTTTAGGGCAAGTGTATTTGTGGAAGACACATGTGAATGAACCTACAGGGACTGGATACAGAGTAAGATCTTTATTTTGCAGGTTAATACTCAGTAAGAATCATGTATCACGGAAGACACTGAACAACCAAATAGACATAATGACTTGGCCAGTTGATGTCAGCCAACCTCAGTCACCAAAGACCCTGGTGCTGGCACAATGGCTACATAAAGACAGCACCAAAGCAGCAGAAATAGAGATTATGCACGGCTCAACAGCATCAGCTCCCATGCACCTGTGCTGTTCTAGCTACTGTTCCTGCAGGACGCTTAATCTGTTGGCTACAGAGACCAGGGCTGAGTTCACTGGACAGCACCATTGCTCAGACACTAACCAGCTACTTCATGGCAAGCTGATTACACTGGGGCTTTTTCACACTGCAAGGGACAGCAAGTCATGTTCACCTAACCTGAGTATGGGCTTGCCCTTTTAGACTGCAGACTCTGGGCAGCTTCAGTGTATAAGGGCTTACCAAGTGTTGGATCCTCCAACACAGGATTCTTGCCAGCATTTCATCAGATGTAGAGCCCACTTCACAGCAAAGGAGGCGGGGCCGTTGACACATAACCACAGTATGTATCCATCTGATACCACACTAGAAAACGTTGGCAGGAGAGTGCCATAGAATAACATTTTGAAGGCATAGAGGAGATACTGTCTTGGAAATAATATCAATACCTACAAACAAGGGCACCACCCCCCAAGACCTATTACACGCCCTAAACCCATTGTATGGCTCTGAATCCCAGTAGACAGAATACGTAAGTCTGAACACTGAAGAGTAGGACTAAGTCTGCTCGTCATCAGCCCCTGTTAGCTGCTGGGAGAGCTGCCCCTTCCATACATACAAATGGAATCTCCTGGGTCTTAAAGTCCTGATTACCAAAAGGACAGAGGCCTGGGGATAGTCCTGCTAAGCTGTAAGCTCTGGCTGCTGCCCTCTCACGTCAGCTTCCTTGTGCCAAAAGACCAGATGGCACAGAAAGTTTACCATGCTGGAAGGAGTACTTGACCCTCATCTTTAGGAGGATATGCACATAGTTACACACTGGTGGTAGGAGAGTGTTCTGGGGACTTATGCGATCCAGTAGAGCTTTTTAATCTTCCTCTACAGAAGAGGTTTAGGACCTGAGAAGGGCACAGTGACCCCTTAGGGATAAGATTCTGGGTCACCCCGCAGGTAAGCTGTGCCAGAACAGACGCCAGCAGCAAGTGACGGGGTCATAGCAGATTGTGCGGAAAGGAAATGAGCATCAGTTGATGCCTCAAGATCAATGGCAGCAGTGGGGCTGGGATTTGTCCCACTAACTTTGCCCCTGTAAATTTCCCCACAAAAAGAGATTAACCAGAATCCCAGAGGAGCTATTCCCAAGTGAGTGAACTTACAGACAGCAAATGATCCCAGCAGTGCAAGGAGCAGACTGCAGTCAATACCCGAATTCCCTTCACTAAAACTGAGTTCCTCTGTCCCTCTGCAGCTGAGATATATTTTCTGATCACAGTTCAGGCATGAATTCTCAGGGACTTGCTCTCAGCCAATCTGAGCTTGCTCATCTAAAATCATGCTCTGGCATGTTAGCCTTCCCCAACAACTAAGCAATCTGGGGGTACAAAGGGTACAAAGACCTATGTCTGAAAGATCATTTCAGCTTCAGAACTGCCATTAACCCATAGAACCATGTGAATTGAGGACATGTTTCCTATATTTACATGTTCCAGTTAACTTGGTACTAGGCAAAGCAAAGGCTGCCTGTCTTTTATACACAGGTCATTACAAAAGTTTTTAGTTACATAAAAATCAAAAAATGTAAAATCCACATGGACAGCAACAAATAAATCCCTACCAGCAACACCGTTAAGTTGAGCAAGTTGAAACTTGCATGGGTGAATCAGAAAGGACGCTGTCAGAAAGTGAAATAATGGACCATAAAACAGTCTGTCTCAAAACTTTCATAGTGACCCACACATGAGTTACATAAAATAAATTTGTTTTTCGTTTGTCTTCAACCAAAGAACCTGCCACAGTGTTTGTACACTTAAGTGGGCTTTCATGTTCTATGAAAAAATATTTATTATGTTAAGTAAATATAAAACAAGAACAATGTCTTTTCCTGGAAGGATGCTGTGTAGAGACCTGATCATCATCAATCTGTATCCAAGCAAGTCTTCTGCAACTGAAGGAAGAAGAAAGAAGAGGAGGAAGACGACGAGGGGGAGAACTAAGAAAAGAAAGAGGAGAAAGAGGAGGGGTGGGATAAAAGGAAGTATTTCCTGATTCTAAGTTTAGAAGCAGACAAAAAAAATCTTAAAAATGACCTCTTCTCATTTGTTACTAACTCACCCCATTCAACAACCTGACCTGGAATTCCCAATAGTCCTTGGCTCCTTAATAATTTGTTCAGAATTAGTAAATATTGAAATGATTGTCTCTGCCCAAGAGTTTCTTCATCATCAACCTGTAAGGAGAGAACTGTGTGGCCCCAGCTCAAGCCCGTGGGACCTAACCCATCACTTGCTGGCTGGTCAAGCAGTCCTGCTCCCTAACTGCGAAAGCGACCTTGTCTCAGGGTCCCAGGATGTTTGCAGTACCTCAAATGTTAACATGAATCAGCAAGCCTAGAACAGGATTTGAAAGAAAACTGTAAGAGTGTGGAGGTGAATACTGAGACTCAGTTTCCCCATCTGAAGGAAGAGTTGGTTTCTGCACTTTCTGCCTGATCCCTTCCAGAATGGCTTCATCACGTTTCTATGGCCACCGCAGAGAGAAGATGACACCAGGTTCCTTCCTCCCAGCCAGGGGCAGTGGCTATGATGCTCTCAGCTCTCCACTGTGAATCAGCAGAACACCATTCACGGCATCTTTGTCATCTTTCCCCTCACCAGGAAATACAAGTTTCCAAGACTAATACTCAGCAGAATGCTGTTTTCAACCTATGAGAATTTTCTCCTTCAAGAAGAGCAACTTGTCCTCTGCTTCCTCTGTTTTTTAAAGACTAGGTTCCTGCCCCTAATTGTTCACCCCAGAGAACTAGCAACAACATCAGAAATTGAAGTAATTGAAGTGACCATTTCTACTACCGGAGATCAGAAGCTGCTCAAGGCCAAATGTTATTGGGGCATTGGAGGCCGAGAAAAAGCAATTTACTTCTCATAACATTTTATCAGGGAGTCAAGAGGAGTCACCTCATTAAAGCAAGTCACCTCCTAGACTTTTCCTCATCAAGCCGATCTCCTCGGTGAAGAAAAGCCCTCATTTTAAGAGAACACAGGCTTGCTTGGTAGTGGTGGCTCCCAAACATTAGCCCTCATTAAAACACAGTGCCTAACCCCCAATTCCTGAGTTTCTGACCCAGTGATTTGGGGCAAAGCCTAAGGATATGCATTTCTGACATGCTGCCAGGGGTGCTGACTGCTGGCCCAGGGCTCCCAGCTCTGGGGTCTCTACTTTGTACCACACTGAGTCCCCATTACAGGTGTAGGCCCAGTGAGTTGCCCCAACGAAATGGCTCTTCATCAAGGCTGCTTGCAATGGGAATTTCAAAGAAGGGGCTATTTGGTTTATATTCAATGTCAGATGTCATCTGTTAGAGATTTTGATTTAAATAGATCGTGAAGACCAAATTAATATGAGCAGAAGTAAATGAGTGTGGGGAAGAAAACTGTGACCCTTTGATACTGTCTTTCTGACCTCATTCCTGACCCACACCAAACAAATGAGGCAGTTTCAAAGGAGATGATAGTGATGAAAAAAACCTTCAATTAGCACATCTGCAAGCAGAGATTGTCTCTGAATATTTCTTCAGTTCAATAATCTTATCAGCCAGGCTCCGGAAGCCCAGTCAGGGAAAAAGCTTGTAATTGTTTTTATCCACCCTGAAAACTTAATGCTGGTTCAGATGAGAATGCAATTGATTTGCAAACAGTGTTTACCTCCTTTCCTTGTCATCACACAGACAGCCAATTAATGACATGAAACATTAATTAATGGGCAGGCTTGTGTACTAGCTGCCAAACAGAAGTCTAAACCTGGAGCTATGTGCTTTCTTCCCAGAGAGGAAAATAAAATAACCTCAAGTAATTAAAGGTTCAGAGGCAACTTTTGTCCTGGGTACCAAGTCCATCCAAGTGAGGATGAGAAAGGTCCAAAAGCCAAGTGGGGAGACTCAAGTCACAGCCACGTTTTAGCCAGTGGCACCAGTCAGTGAATCATATGAGCCAGCCAGCAGCTCACCTGCCCAGGGAAAGGGAGTCATCACCTGGGCCCAGGTGTGCCTTCCCTCCTGGAGGAGTGGTGGCAAGGCAGAACTGGCTCACCATTCCTGCGCCTTCCAGCTCTTATAACCACATCCCACTCCTCTGAATATTCTTAATCTAAAGCCATCTTTTCTCAGGTGACAATGCAGAGGGTACTCATCTTTCAAAAAAAAAAAAAAAAACACCTAATATCAAAAGTCAAATTGGATCATTTTAAAAATGTAAAATACACAGTTTAACTGAGGTTAGGAGAAGGGTGTAATCTCCCTGCACCATCCTAGGCTACTTCTAGCAGCTTACACTGGACAGCATTTTACGGTTCACTGCGTGTTCTTTCATTTGTGTTCTATTCCATTAAATACTCCCAACGGCCTAGAGAAGTGAGCTTTATTTGCTTTTTTCTCAGATGAGGAAACTGAGCCTAGGAGCGCTAAATGACCTGCTTGAAATTTTTCATGCTATTGAATAGAGGGCTACATATTCTGTATCTATCATTGTTACTTTTCATAGTACTTCAAAAGTACTATGCATTTGTGGTCATTTAAAGTATAACATACCTACAGGATTAGCAATTCAACAAACAATGGCTAATTGGGCTTTTGGAACCATCTGGTAGGAAAAACTTGTGAGTATTCAAAATCACCAATGTCAAATCCATTCTTGATCTTATCTCTAGGAAATGAGGCTGAGTGCCAACATTAAACAAGACAGCTCCCTACCAGGGTGCATGACTCAGATTTGATCCATTTGGCAAATGTTAACCAAGCTCTTCGTCTATGTCTGGCCCTGTGCTTAGCACTAAGGATGTAAGAGGGAAAGAAAAAAAAAATAACCTTTGCCTTCAGCAAGCTGAAGACTTGAGAGGGAAACCTGTGTCAATCAAATAGTCAAGCAGCTTACGGCATTGACAACAAGTCTACACAGGAGGGGTAGTTTCAACCATGAGCATCTATAACACAAGTATTTTACTTTTTTGGATTGGCCAGGAAAAGATTCTTGAGTAAGCGTCTCTCAAGGTATGAACATGCAGAAGCAAAATAAACTGGGAAAAGATGGAAAAGAACAATGTTTTAGGTAGAAAAAATTGATATGCAAAGGTCCAGTGGCAGAAACCCAGAAAGGAAGTGGTAAGAGGAAAGGTACAGAAGGTTGTGGCCAGCTCTATGGGCCACAATCTTCTGAACAAGGAGAAATTAGTAAAAATTTTAAGCAGAGAGGAGTGGGGAGATGTATTTGTCAGTACTTTATTGTATAACAAACAACCTGTACTTAAAACGTATCATTTGTTTAACCAACAGAAATTTCCTATATCTTCTTTCCCAGAAACAATTTTTCTTTTTTTTTTCTTTTTTTTTTTTCAGATAAATATATGTATTTTATTATTCTTCATTACATTATTTCCCCCTCCCACCCCTCCATGGTAAGACAGAATTGATTTACAGGAAAGAATACAGAAAACACCAAAGCTCCTGGTAGAGGGAGAGATTTCAAGTGGAGAGAGAGATGCTCTCTCCGTTCCTCTCCCGGTCTTTCCCCGTCTCCTCCTTTAGGCCTGTAGCCTCAGGGTATATATAGGTGTATGGGTTCCTTGGCCAGAAAACAAATGAATACAGTCCCTTCCACCAGGGGCAAGGTGAATGAGTGTATCAATGAATGGACACAGTCCATCCATGGAATTCAGGCCTAGGAAATTCACAAGAAACTGACCTAGGCATAGGA
>CAUYRH010127982.1:0-22788 GCA_963574655.1 Perodicticus potto | reverse complement strand
TGGCATCACAGCTCACAGCAACCTCCAATTCCTGGGCTCAAGCGAGTCTCCTGCCTCTGCCTCCCAAGTAGCTGGGACTACAGGCACCCGCCACAACGCCCGGCCATTTTTTGGTTGCAGCCGTCATTGTTGTTTGGCGGGGCCCGGGCTGGATTCGAACCCGCCAGCTCAGGTGTACGTGGCTGGCGCCTTTGCCTGTTGAGCTACAGGCGCTGAGCCTAGTGCTAGGTTTGATGAAGAAGTGGATAGCTGTGGAGAAGCACAACTGAATAAAAAGGTATTACCTACTAGTAGCCAACCAGGGGGATGTAGCAAGGCCTGTTTGTTCAGATTCTTCTCTGCCTCCCCAGTGTCTTCAGAGATAAGGGTGTTCCTTTCCTATCAGTACAGGGAGGGCACCCCTTCAATGTGGGTTGTGCAACCAGCTGGGGGGAGGGGGGAGAAGTCAGAGAGTGACCTGCCTGCTCCTGTTTTCTCAAATTCTTTCAGCTTAAAACATTTGGGGATTGCATGTTTGATCCCCATCAATGATAAAAGTTCATCAATTCAAACTCTACTAGTTCAAAATGTATAATAGTAAATGTTTAATTTTACACATTAAAAATTCTTTATCCTGAAAAATTTCAGTAAGAATTACAAAACAATGTCTAAAATCCATTTATTTCATAATAAGTACATAATACTCCAAGAATTTTTTTTTAACTTACAAATCCCAAAACTCTCGATGAGCCTCAGTACCTGTAGTTCAGCAGCTAGGGCACCAGCCACATACACTGGAGCTGGAGAGTTCGAACCCAGCCTGGGCCTGCCAACAACAATGACAACTACAGCTAAAAAGTAGCTGGGCATTGTGGCAGGCACCTGCAGTCCCAGCTACTAGAGAGGCTGAGGTGAGAGAATTGCATAAGCCCAAGAATTGGAGGTTGCTGTGAGCTGTGACACCACAGCACTTTACCCAGGGCGACCTAGTGAGA
Organism: Perodicticus potto; assembly: GCA_963574655.1. Taxonomy (NCBI): domain Eukaryota; kingdom Metazoa; phylum Chordata; class Mammalia; order Primates; family Lorisidae; genus Perodicticus; species Perodicticus potto. The sequence continues at coordinate 21,814 of CAUYRH010127982.1, read as the reverse complement.
CTCTGTCTCAAAAAAAAAAAAAAAAACTCTCAATAAAAATTAGTTAACTCTACAGATGACCCTAGAACACAGGTTTAAACTGTGCCAGTCTGCCTATACATGGATTTTTTTTTTTTTTTTTCAATAAAAGTTACACCCAGGCTCAGCGTCTGTAGCTCAGTGAGTAGGACACCAGCCACATACACCGAGGCTGGCAGGTTCGAGCCTGGCCCAGGCCTGCTAAACAACAATGACAGGTGCAACTAAAAAATAGCCAGGTGTTGTGGCGGGCACCTGCCATCCCAGCTACTGAGGAAGGCTGAGACAGGAGAATCGCTTATGCCCAAGAGTTTGAGGTTATTGTGAGCTGTGATGCCACAGCACTCTACTGACGGTGACATAGTGAGATTCTGTCTCAAAAAAAAAAAAGGTACACCCAATGTGCCTGCCCGCCTGCCTCCTCTTATGCTTCTGTCACCCCTGAGACAACAAGACTAACCAACTCCTCCTCTTCCTCAGCCAACTCAACATGAAGATAACGAGGATGAAGACTTTATTGTGAAGAAATTCTACTTAATGAATAGTAAATGTTTTATGTTCCTTATAAACTTTTTTTTTTTTTTTGCAGTTTTTGGCTGGGGCTGGGTTTGAACCCGCCACCTCCAGCATATGGGGCTGGCGCCCTACTCCTTTGAGCCACAGGCGCCACCCTGTTCCTTATAAACTTAATAACATTTTTTCTTTTCTCTAACCTACTTGATTATAAGACTACAGTATGTAATAAGTATAACATGCAAAATATATGTCTTGATCTATTTATGTTATCAGTAAGGCTTCAGGTCAACAATAGGGTACTAGTACTTAAGTTTTGGGGGAGTGAAAAGTTACACACAAAATATTTCACTGAGGGTAAGAGGATGAATCCCCAATCCCCATGTTGTTCCAGGACAACTGTACTTTCTTTCTTCACAAATTCTCCTGCTTTCCATTAGGTTAAACTACCTCTGCCTCCATTATTTTGAACAAACAAAATTTTAATATTCCTGTGTAATTACATACATAGTTCATAAACTTTTAAGAAATGCAGTGACTACGCAATAAAATACATTCTCTATAAAGATATAACATTTGACCAAGTAGTTTCTAAAATATAACACAAAAATAAAAAGTGTTTTATTGATACTGTTGGACTAAAGTAGTACTAATCCTGATGTGTTATTTTAAAAATAAATCTAAAGAAGTAAAATAATGACCGAAATCCCATGCGTTGGGGGTCCTACTGCAGCCACACACAAACCATTTTCCCCTCCTCTTCCCCCTCTCTCCTAAGACAAAGACACTGATGGATCTTTGTACTGCCCAGGCAGGTCACCCTCCCCTTTCGAAGCATCTCCTGTTTCTGGGCACCACCCTTTACACCTTTCACCGTGGATTGAACATTCTTGACTATCTGAACACTATGTAAATAGAGGCTCCAATTAAACATCGCGTAGTAAATCCTCAATAACTAATAAATACACGTTGCCTCAGTGAGCAGATAAATAAATGAAAGTTTTCCATATATATTCCAATACTTAGTTTTCCAGCCAGGCGCAGTGGCTTATGCCTGTAATCCTAGCATTCTGGGAGGCCAAGGTAGGTGGGTCTCTTGAGGTCAGGAGTTGGGAGACCAGCCTAAGTAAACTGTCTCAATAATAAAAAAAAAAAAGGTTTCTTATAATAATACATAAAAATTATAATCAAAAGCATCAGTATAATTTACACATAAAAGATTAAAAACAATCATAACAGTGATGGCCTGAGTAAAAAAGAATATTGTTCTCCCTCCATTTTTCATTTTTTGTGATAATTTTTTGAAATTTATGGAAAGATATAAATATTTGTAAGCTATAATACCTAATGCCTTAGGAATCAAGAAAGGAATTATAGGGGCAGTGGCCTTTGCTAAAAGGACAAACCAACATCCTTGGGCCCATATTCATATTAAAGCTGGTAAGATTCCACATTCCTCAGCATACAATGGACCTTTCTTCAATACTCGAAAATGCCACTGTGACAATATTTGCAAAGAATGGATGGAATTCTCAGTGTTGCAAGCACTCAGTGAATAATTTAAAAGAACAATGAATGAATGAATGGTTAGAAATATTTCTTGAGAGCAGACATATTTATATGCCAAAAGAAAAGATGTAAATCTAGCATTTTTCTCCAGAGTAACAGGAAAAACAGATGAAGTTTAACTATGAGCATCTTTTCCCAAATGATTTCCTATCAAAACTATTAGAGTTGCCAGCCCAGCATGGTAGCTTACACCTGTAATCCTAGCACTCTGGGAGGCCGAGGCAGGGAAATTGCCCGAGCTCAGGAGTTTGAGACCAGCCTCAGCAAGAGTGAGACCTCATCTCTACTAAAAATAGAAAAACTGGCTGAGGGTTGTGGTGAGTGCCTATAGTCCCAGCCACTCGGGAGGGTGAGGCAAGAGGATTGCTCAAGCCCAGGAGATTGAGGTTGCTGTGAGCTATGACACTATGGCACTCTACCCAGGATGACAGAGTGAGACTCTATTTCCAAAAAAAAACTATTAGAATTGCTTTCTTCTAGGTCAACTAATGATTTTAAGTCATACCCGACTTTTAAATATTATTTGCTTGCATGTTTGTTCATACAATTTTGTTCCACCCTAGCCCCCAAAATAGGATTAAAAATGACTCCAAGGAAGTGTATACTATAATAAGATAAATAAATTTCAAATAAGGAAAATGAGACAAAAGAAAACTAAAACTTAAAAGATAAGATGAAGCTAGGTAAGGTAAATGCTCAAAAATAATGACATTATGTCCTATATTCTAAACAATCGATTCCAACCCAAAAACACAAGCAAAATATGCAACATACAAAAGGTAAAACAACAAACAAACAATTTGTTCAAAAGATATCATCCTGGCATTGACAGTAAAAAGGAAACTTTTCTAATCAGTTCTTATGTTATTCAACAATACATAGTTAGCATTTTTTTTTTTTGAGACAGAATCTCACTTTGTTGCCCTTGGTAGAATGCTATGGCATCATAGATCACAGCAACCTCAAACTCTTGGGCTCAAAGTGATTATCTTGCCTCAACCTCCCTAGCAGCTGGAACTACAGGCGCCCTCTACAGCTCCCAGCTTTTTTTTTTTTTTTAGAGACTGGGTTTTGCTCTTGGTCAAGGTAGTCTGGAACTCCTGAGCTCAAGCAATCCACCTACCTTGGCCTCCCAGAGTGCTAGGATTACAGGCGTGAGACACCACACCTGGCCTCAGCATTTTTTTTTTTTAAATTCTTAAACACAGAAGATTTCTATTCTGTGTCTATAAGACCTGATTCTTATAAAAATCATCATATATACCAAAAGAATTATGGTGAAAGCAATACTGCAATATCAAGTCCACATAGATTATTTTCTAAGTACATACGCAATTTTTTGTGAACTAAATATATTTCTCAGTGAGAAGATAGATCCTATTACATTAAACAGAAAAAGAAAGGAGAAAAGTATTCTGATAAACAAACCTTGTTAAGATGTATTAGCCAAAATATTTTCTCCACAGAGGTCTTGCATATCCTTTTTAGATTTACCCCATACACATTCCTACTGTTTTGCTGCTATTAAAAACTAAATCTCTTGGAAAAATAGTTTAATTATTCACAATTTTTTGCATATCAATCTTTTATCTAGCAGCCTTGTGAAAGGCTATAATTGGTTTTAATAATTTTTCTTTGTCTTGTGTTTGAAACTTCTACCTACCATTTTATTTTCTTTATGAAGTCAAAAAGAAAAGTTTCTTCACATTCTCTATTAGCCAGAAATCTCCTAAATTCTTAAAATCCAATATACAACTTCTGATTCTTCTCATTTTCTCACTCATACTTATACTTCCGTCCTGTTACTCCATTTTTTCCAACCATTACCCCATCCAGACTCCACTGCCTTCTATAACACACACCCAGTAATGCCTCATATCACTCAACTGCTCTCTTACCAGTGCCCTTGTCCCTTTGTCTTTTTATCACATCTACCACATAAAGGCTCAAGTATGATTAATTTCCCCTGCACCTAGAACTTGGAATAGTACCTGAGAAAATCACAATTAGTACTATTACAGATTTTGAGATCTCATACTAAATGTATCTTCAATGTTGCTCTGCAACCCTATTATATACTGCTTACCGAACTTTCCCCTTCCCTTTCTCTTGGTCACTATTCCAAACTTTTACCACTTTCACTTCCACTTTGGCATATAAATCTCATTTTACTGATACCCCTAGGTTTGCAATTTATGCCCTTGTAGAACTAAACTACTTGTAGGTCCCTAAATATGCCTTGATTTTCTTTGCATATGCTGTTCCCTCTGACTGGAACACTTGCTTTTAATTTGTCCAATCAGAAAACTTTTACTTATCCTCCTCTCAGTTTCTCACTCCAGATCCCTCCTCCTATGTTCCCACTATACTCTGTACCTCTCTTTTACCTTCACAACCCAATTCAAATCTCTTATATAAAATGCACTTCAATTATAGAACAGAAATATTTAGCTAAAAGGATAACTAAACAGCTCTACATGTGATAATTCCAAATTGATAATGAACTTAACAAATTTAAACTATATACTAAACAGTACAGATGACACCATGCTAAATGTCATTCTAGTTCAACAATCAATCTGAATGATGATCAAGACCTAAATAAACACTGACAAAACATTTATCACAAATATCTTCAGAACATGAAAGTAGCCAGGTACAGTGGCTCCCATTTGTAATCCTAGCCCTTTGGGGGGCCAAGGCAGGAGGACTGCTTGAGGATAGGTGTTCAAGACCATAGCAAGATCCTATCTCTACAAAAAATAAGAAAAATTAGCCAGGCATGGTGCCATATGCCTACAGTCCCAGCTACTTGGAAGGCTGAGGCAGGAGGATCACTTGAGCCCAGGAGGTCATGGCTGCAGTGAGGTAGGCTGACACCACCGCCCTCTAGCCTGGGTGACAAAAATGAAAAATCTCAAAAAACAAAAAAGAAAGAAAAGCTTATCAACAATGAAACCTAATTGTCACTGTCCCTTCAAGAAGAAGTGTACTTTTGAATGAGCATTAAAATACAGAGCAATATAATAGTAAATGAAAAAGTATGTCTCAAAAATCATATACAAGATATACCCTTTTTCTAAGTTAAAACTAGCTAAAATAGGCAGCGCCCATAGCTCAGTGGATAGGCACCCACCACATACACGGAGGCTAGCAGGTTTGAACCGGCCTGAGTTAAAGCAACAATGACAACTACAATAAAAAAAATAGCCAGGCGTTGTGGTGGGCACCTATAGTCCCAGCTACTTGGGAAGCTGAGGCAAGAGAATCACTTAAGCCCAAGAGTTTGAGGTTGCTATGAGCTGTGACACCATGGCACTCTACCAAGGGCAACATGAGACTCTGTCTCAAAAAAAAAAAAAAAAAAAAACTAGCTAAAATAAAAATATGTACACTCCAGGAGAATATAAGGAACTAAACACCAAGTTCAGGATGATAGTTAAATGGAGATAGGCCAAGGGATGGATTAGGCAAGAGAACTAATGGTGCGGTTAGTTTATTTACTTAGCTTCTGTTTTGATCGGTGGGATCTCACATCATTATTACATTATTTTTAAGCAGATAGACAGATGGTTGGGTAGATAAAAAGAGGAAAGGAATGGAGGGAGGGAAGGAAAGAGAGATTAGAGGGAGGAAGAAAGATAGATTAAGAAAAGAACACAGATAAAAGTGGACCAAGCATGGACTAATACGAAGAACATGTTATGACCCAAAGATTATTGAATTTAAAATGAGGTGGCATGAAATGATATGACATGAATGAAATGAAATGAAAACAAAAACTGCTCACAGCATTCAGGCTAATAATCTCTGGGTCAAACTCAAAAGTTACTCATCCAGGTCATGGTTTTTTTCTTCTTCTTTTAATTCCCTGACACTTGGAATTGTACTTCAAAAGACAACATGTTCTCCCATAAACAGGAGGCCTTCTACCAGTACCAATGGATGTGCTGCTCTGAAAGTGGAGGGGGGAATAGTGTAAATGGAAATCTTGCTGATTCCCCTGCTTTCTCTGGAATAGAGATGACAATTCCCACAAGCTTTTGATGGGCAACTGGTGATTCTTCATTCATTCAATATGTATCAAGTGCCAACTACATGTCAAATGTCATGAGAGGCACTGAGATTCTTGAGACTTAATATTTGGACAGTCTTAAAAAAATACCTAAGTCCAGTCCACCTCCTTCCAGAAAACCCCAAAGCCAACATACTTCAAGCCAACAACTTCAAGAATCAAAATATCATTTACTTACACAGGCAAATACCAAAGCAGCTTCCTGATAAAGTAAGGTTATAAAGACTCCCAAAGATTAAAAGATGTCAAATCTCTATTATGAAAACTGGGGGGAAATTGCTTCTTGAACAGATAAGATTCCTCGAGTATGTTGCTAAGTTTTACCTGCGATCTCCAAAAGTAGGTTTATGTGATCACCTTCTGCCAGTTTCACAAATCCAACTTGATTTCCAAAAGTGCCAATCCCTTGAAAGGGCAAAATCAGAGGTTTTCCTTGAAGGATTTCTTCTATGAATGGTTTTAATTCCAAAAGAGCATCAATACCACTAGTAAGAGACAATATATTTTTCAGGAACACAGTAAGTAATAAACAAAACTAAATAAGAAACAAAGTACTCAGCTTTAGAAAGATAAATTAATTTTTATATTTATAATAATTATTTTAAAGCTCACAATACCTTCTATATCTAACCTATCTGAATAAAACTAATGTCAATTTTTAACAAAAACTATGGAGAAGTAAATGAAGTCTTTACCTAATTATAACTGCTATAAGGAAATGAAAGTAGATACTATTTTATAGTTCACAAAAAAATTTAATCAAGTAAATATTGCATAGACAATTAAAAAAATTACTCATAACATATCCCAAAAAACATAGCACTTACAAGACCTAACATTAATGTTATAAAAAGTTCTAGATTCTTGATAAAAGTACTAATACTTACCTACATGGAATTTACTATTTATGAGGTACCAAAACTTAATATATATTATATTTTAAAATATAATATACTCTATAATAAGATAATTTACTGTACTTGGATTCAAATAAAATACAAGTATAATTATATACATTATATACCCCAACTGTTACTGTGTAAGTTTGTTATGGCTGTTTCAACCCACGTGATTATAGGGCTACCGGGTGTTTAAAATGTTTTATTTTTCTTTATAAAAACAATAATGTTTTATTTTTATTTATAAAAAAAATAATGTTTATCACATTATTAAATAGATGTTATCATATTTTGAATATTTGGAATTTAGGATCTGTTACTTTCAACTTGAAGAGAATTTTAGTATAAGTACTCGATTATAAGAAAATAAATAAAATCTCGCTAGAGGGCAGCAGTTACTCAAAAAAGAAACGAGCACATTCTTAAAGTATGGAGAAGGCTTTAAAACACCCTTCCAGTGAAGTTCCATTAATGTAAATTATCTTGGTCTATGATATGGTCGTTAAATATTTGATTTTAAAAAAAGTATTTTTCTAAATATTCCATATTTTTAATTAGTGACTGGTTTTCTGATGACTTTCATATTGTTTTATTCCTCTGTCATAACATCGTGTACAATAATTTAGAATGGCCATGTAAATGTCAACGTTTCTCACTGCACCTCCAAATCCAAAATCTAAATCCAGTCTTACCTACCCCATGTTGATGTTCATTCAAAAAGACACAGTGAACACATGCCTACTTCAATATTGTCCTTTTACTGTGCACTGTGAGTTAAATCATGTGATAATAGCCACTTCTGGCTTATATACTTCATAAATTGGGGGAATTCAAGATCCTTCTTTTAATGAAACTATATGCTAAAGCAGGCCTCAAGAAAAGTCCAGATTTTTCAGAGATAGTGAATTCTATATCATATTTTTCTTTAAAGAAATATAAATGATCTAAACTCAGTCCAATTTTTCAGTTGTCTTCATCTTATAAATAAATAAATTCGTCCCAGTGAAAACCTATTTATTCACAGAGTGAGAATGGATCACAATATCTACTAGGAAGTATCAATGACTTTCAAATTATTTTAAGTAGAAAATCTTCTCAAGAGTGATTTATGGAAAGACTTCTATATGATAAAATAAGTAAAAGTATATGCAAGTTAGAAACAGAATTCTGAAACTAGAGTTCAAATCCAAAGGCTATATTTCAAATTAACTCAAGATAGGCATCTTGCCAAATCAGCAGCTGAGTTTAGTCAAGTATATCTATTTCTATTCCTCTCTTCTACACTGTGAAGACACAAAGGACCTTAGGCAACATGAGAAATTCATGATTTTAAAAAAATGTCTCTGCATATTCCATATCCAACCTATTGATCAATACTTTATTAAACATCTAAAATTTTATATTAAATTTTTTAAAGTAAGAATAGATTTAAAAGAAGAAACTGACAATCTAGGTGTCTAGCGCATTTTGCAGCATAAAAGATAAACATTAAAACTTAGGGATGTTAAAAAAAAAATCCTCCATATAAACAATGTCTTCTCAGAAATTCAATCAATTTCACTATCCCTATATAGCTGCCTAAAGTGAGGCAGCACCTTGAATCTCACCATCATTTGAAAATTGACACCTCTGCCCCTCCAGAATGTGAGCTGGCCTCATCCAGTCAATTGAAGGCTTTAAGAAAAATAACTGAGGTTCCCCTGAGAGAGAAGGAATTCTGCCTCGAGACTGCCTTTGAACTTGAGACTACAACATCAACTCTTCCCTGCCAGACTGCCCTGGAGATTTCAGCCTTGCCAACCCCCTTAATCATGTGAGCCAACTCCTTACAATAAATCTCTCTGCATAAAGATGCACATGTCTTTATAGACAAACACAGATAGAAATCTATATAGATGCACATCCCGCCAATTCTTTGGAGAACCCTAACACACCACTCCAACTCACATGGACAGACTCCTTTCTCCTGGCCTGTCTTCTTACACCACATCTTCTTTGGCTTCTCTTTTCAAGACCATGAGAGCATTTATTTTTTTTCTATTGACTGGCAAAGTAATCAACCAAAGTAAATAAAGTTTCTGCTTCTCTTTGCCTCTTGCAGGGTGCTCAAGGCTGCTCTGGGGCAGATCAGCTTGGGACAGATCAAAATACTGATCTGTAAAGAGATAAGGTTCTACTGTTTCAAAAGTGCTAACTATAATAATCATAATGGGGCTGGATATCTAGAATTATTCATTTATTTGTTTTTCTCTCCTTTATTTTTTCTTTTCTTCTCTACCTTCCCAATTCAAGCCTTGTTCTTCATTCCCTGAGGAGCCATATACATACAGGTAGAAAACGGAAGTAACCTGTAATTCTTTCTGGCTTTGGTTTTCCAAAGAGCTTAAGCTTGATCATAAGACAGTGGGTTACACAGGAGGTAACAAGGAAAGAGAGAATCTTTTCTTTATTTTTTTATTTTATTTTGAGACAGAGCCTCAAGCTGTCACCCTGGGTAGAGTGCCGTGGCATCACGGCTCACAGCAACCTCCAACTCCTGGGCTCAAGCGATTCTCCTGCCTCTGCCTCCCAAGTAGCTGGGACTACAGGCGCCCCACAATGCCTGGCTATTTTTTGGTTGCAGCCACCATTGTTATTTGGCGGGCCTGGGCTGGATTCGAACCTGCCAGCTCAGGTGTATGTGGCTGGCACCTTACCTGCTTGAGCCACAGGCGCTGAGCCGGAAAGGGAGAATCTTAAGTACAGAAGCAGTGTCCCACAGAATTGGGGGGACAGCAAGGTTTCTCCATTCTGGATTAGAAAGCAGCAATCAATGACTCATACTCAACATTTATGGCACCCCCGAGCATGGGGGTGAGATGGGGTGGAGTAGAGAAGAGGGTCTCTAAGAATGACCAAAGTGAAACTGAAGTTGTCCAGTGGCCTAGTAAAACAGCAACTCTAATAGCCAATAATAGAGTACCCGCTCTGTGCCAGGCTCCTACATGTATTGGTACTATTATTTTCTCCATTTACTTAGAAAGTAAATGATTTGCCCAATGTCAGGCAGCTAATCAGAGGTGGTTGTATCATGGTTCCAGAATCTTTACCCAGAATCCTAACCTAAATGACCAAACTCCAGAAATGTTTACATAATGAGCACAGGCAAAACAATTATACAACTAAGGGCTACCATTTGATAACACTGACTATCAATTGAAATAAATTATAATAAATAATACTCCTTTAGAATTTCAATGCCTCTTCGGGTTCTGCTATATTTATTCATATTAAAGTAGTAACTTGGAAAGTAATATTCAAGAAAGTTATATTACTCACATGTTTACTTCATCTTCATTTAATAATTGCATCAATAGCAGGGTAACATGAAAGGAACCATCACCAGCCATTGCTTTAGCCAGTCGCCGATCTTGTTGTATTATTGCATTTTGCAGGATCTTAATTCCTCTTGTAATCTAATCTCACACACATACACACAAAAGACCCAGAGATTAAGTAAGCAAAATTTCTTAATGATAAATATAAATTGAGAAGAAAAATAAGCAACAACCAACATTAGAACAATGTCAAGACTCGTCTACCAAACAATGCTTACTTGTCTACTTGTTCTCAAATATCCTAGACAGCTAAACTGGACAGTTTAAGAGGATGTATAAGTTTTTTAAAAATTACACAATGCCTGTCCATCTTAAAAGCATTGAGCCCAACACCCTTATTTTGCAGATCAGATCAGTGGTTGAATGGAAAAAATCTTACTGGCCATGCATCTTTTCAGAAATTTGTCCTTGGAATACAACAATATGACTCAATAATTATGATCTTTCCCAAGAAAAAGGCTTTATTCTTGCCATAGAAAGGTCAAAACCAGCAAACAACATTCCATTTCTGTTAGAAGCAATATTTACTTGTCACCAAGTGAATGTGTTTGAGAACCCAATCCTCATGGCCTTTAAGATTTTTTTTAGGACAACAATAATTTCAACAGGAATGACTATGATCATTTTTCCAGAAATGTGCAGAGGGGCATTAACAATGAGAGAGCTGCAAAGAAGCTCAAATGTGTACTTTAGGTGGCCAGACACGGTGGCTCAAGCCTGTAATCCTAGCAATCTGGGCAGCCCAGGCAGGTGGATTGCTTGACCTCGGGAGTTCAAGACCAGCCTGAACAAAAGCAAAACCCTGTCTCTACTAAAAACAGAAAAACTGAGGCAAGAGGATCACTTGAGCCCCAGAGTTGGAGGTTGCTATGAGCTATGACGCCATGGCACTCTACCCAGGACGACAGCTTGAGACTTTGTCTCAAAAAAAAGAAAAGAAAAAAATGTATACTTTAGGGAAATTGGTCACAGCCTATATTCAGGTGAAACCCCACTGACCTGGTCACCTACCTGCCTTCCCTTCAATACCTGCTCCTCTGAAACCAGGAAGGGGAATGATGTATCCTCCCTCCTCCCCTTCCATTTAGACCCATTTCTAATCAACTTGCTAATGTGAGTGGACTGGAAAGCGGTTTGAACATGAAATAGCAAACCCAGAAAAAGAGAGAGAAAAGAGAGCACACAGAAGCCCCATGGGAACACAAGCCCTGAGGCAGCAGAGTGAGTGAGCGAGGAAAGGAGAAGCTCCCCCTCAACTCCCACCCCACAGCAGAAGCAATACCCATAAAAAAGCTCAGACAAGAAAAAACTGAATCATGAGCACAGCAGACTGTCCTGATACTAGAGTGCCTGTTTTAGTAAACAAAGTTCCCATTATCTGTGGAATGTGATTGGGTGAATCATGAGATCCTATCCTATGATCTGACTTCCCATTAACAAAGGCTCTCTCCTTTGAGGACGGACACGGTGGCTCTCGCCTGTAATCCCAGCACTTTGGGAGGCCGAGGTGGGTGGATCACTTGAGTTCAGGAATTGGAGACGAGCCTGACCAAGTGCGAGACCCCATCTCTACTACAAATAGAAAAACTAGCCAGACGCTGTGGTGGGTGCCTGTAGTCCCAGCTACTCAGAAGGCTGAGGCAAGAGGGTTGCTATGAGCTATGAGGCCACACACTCTACCCTGGGCAACAGAGAAGACTCTGTCTCAAGAAAGTAAAAATAAACAGCAGCAGTAGCAACTAAGCCCTCACTGGGGCTTGTGAACTCACTGGGTTCTCGGTACCACAGTAAGCATTTTACACGCATTAGCTCAATGAAGCTTCTCAGCAATCCTATGAAGTAGACATTGGTATTTCAGAGTTTTTTCCAGATACAATGGAATGCTGAGATTGGCTCACAGGAATAACAGAGTAGCTCAGGTGAAAATCCAGGTACACAGGGAAGGGGCCAAGCCCAGGGTCAAGTATTTATATCAGAGGTGCTCAAAATGTCAGACCTCAAAAGAATGTGGTTACATCTTCAAAACTGGTAGAATCATTATTCTGGTTTAATTTATGATGAAAAGGTGGCTTAGGATAAAAACTTAGCTATACATGCATGTGTATAATACAATGGGATATAAATTAAGGGTGCTAGACTCAGAAATTCTGGATTTTAATCCAAGGTCTGCAAGAAGTACAACACCATACAAAGTCACCTAGTCTCACTCATCCTTGGTTCCTTCAACTGCAAAACAAGAATAATAAAATGTGCATGGCCAGCCTTACAGAGTTGCATTAAGGTCACGTTAGAAAAGCGACAGGAAGGTACTTTGTAAGCTCTAATCTTATCTTTACAAGTTCTATACTTGTAATATAAGATTATAATACTACCTGTAATAGTATTGATATTATTAAAATCAGTAGTTCTCTACCAGGGCAATTTTACCTCCCAAGGATAGCTAGCAATACATGGAGACATTTTTGGTTGTCAAATTTTGCAGGAACGAGGGGTTGCTATTTGTACCTAGTGAGTTGAATGTTTGCATTTTCATAGTATCTAAGTCTTCATTCTAAGCTCAAGTACTAATTATATATAAACTCAGGACGACATTCAAAATTCCATCCATTCGTAAATTCTCCATTTTAGTGCAATGCCTACATGGTTAAGCTATCTTTAGACTGTTACTATCTTCAAATTGTCCAGTAGTTTATATAATTATAAATTAAAAAGTGAAACACTTTGAGGACTATTATTTTCTGAATTAGCACAGTATTTATAATGGAGGATTTGTCTCAAAGAGCCTCAAACATATGAAAAGTTCAAAGTTACGGCTTGGCACCTGTAGCACAGTGGTTACAGCACTGGCCGTATACACCCAGGCTAGCGGGTTCGAACCCAGCCCAGGCCAGGTAAACAACAATAACAACTGCAACAAAAATACAGCCAGGCATTATGGCAGGTGCCTGTAGTCCCAGCTACTCAGGAGGCTAAGGCAAGAGAATAGCTTAAACCCAAGAGTTTGAGGTTGCTGTGAGCTGTGATGCCATGGCACTCTACCAAGGGCAACATAGTGAGACTCTCTCAAAAAAAAAAAAAAAAGAAAAGTTCAAAGTTAATATAATCAAGCAATATTTTTCTAAGTATGCTTTGATGCTCCAAATTAATTTATATATTCCTTGATATCATCTTAAAATTTTTAATTCTTTCTATTCCTTATTACATTCTTAAGAAAAAGAAAAACACTTCAGAGTCTTCTTTATATGTCATTTTTTTAAAGTACCAATGTCATCAAAGGCTAAAGGAAACTAATTTTTATAGTTACTGTTTAAAATTCTTATAAAGTCATTAAAGCTTATCTGTCACCATAATCCCCAGCCATTGGCAGTATTGTACAAAGCACATCTCAGTAAAATCTAATACTATAAGGTCAAATTTAAATATGACAGTGAAAGAAACTTCTAAAAATAAAAACTTTATTAAAATCTTAAATATTTCCTTCAATGAGTCATTTCTTTGAGTTGAAAGAATAAAAGCAGACACCCATCTGCTAAACCATATTCCACATGCTTAAAAATAATTCAATTAGAAAATCTGTTGTTTTATCTTGTAAGCTTTCTAATTGATTCAAATCATGTGAGTTCAAAGAAAATGCCTCAGAGTTAGTGTGCTCCTTAAATAAAAAGAGTTAGTGTGCTGCTGCATGAGAGAAGAGAGCTGCGTCCTAGTGCATGGTAGGAGAGTGTCTTTTACCTTATATTTTGATACCAGTTTTGGAATTTCTCCAAGCTGTTATACATACTGTCCCTAAGTTTATTGCCTTATTCAGATTTGCTAGAATTATCACATCAACTTGCTCTCTAATTTATCTTTTTTTTCCCTCTAATTTATCTTTAAAGCTGATTCTCATTTTTCTTGCTTGTCCACAACCATGAACAGAACTTGAAGAACTGATGATGTAAGTGCTCACTTTGGAGAACTAAAATTGGAGAAACTGATGATATACCAATAACTTGAATAAAAGTAAGAAATCATCCCCAAATAGAAGAATGCTGTGTGTCTGCCAAGGGCTTAACACGTACACGATGGTATCAAATTATTACATTTTCCAGAAAGGAACTAAATGCACTAACCTACTTTCGCATTTTCACAAGACCAGCAAATCTCACATTACAAAAGGATGAAATACAGAATTAAATGTAACAAATGCCTTTTAAGACCCCTGAAGAAAATCACCTTTTTCCATATTTCAAAAAACATACCTAAAATATTAATATATTCCTAATTTCAACCAACTTCTATCCCTTACATTTTTTCAATGTTGGTTCACTTTACATTATTATTCTAAGAAAGCATACAAAACCAACATGTAGGTAAACCCAGCCAGAATTATTAACTAAACAATTAATAACAAAACTAAATTCTAGCACACCATCAAATTTTCTTCTTATTTTATTTTGAAACAAACATGTAATTGCAGGTTAACAGAAAGACACATACTTTCATACACTTCCAATTAGCATATTTTAATGTGACTATTCTAATTCATTTTCCAAATATGTTGCTTAAAAATGTGAAATCAAGATTTTCCATTAATAAAGAATTCCAAACTTCTAAGAATGTATTTAAAATTAAAGATCTGTATAATTCCAAATACTTTTTTTCTTTAAAACTAGATGCCAACAAGCAGAGGCCAAAAGTAGAGCAACTCATTGTGAATGTGCTAGCTTCCAAAAGCTTGTTTGCAGGTCACTTAATTGGAACTTGGAATACAGTCTTCCATTGAAACAATGTTATAAATGGTGCTTCTTTTCCCAAGCCTTCCCACAAAAGCTCACAAGTATTTTAAAAAGAAAATGAACATTAGATACTTTAAAACAAACAAAACAGGTACTCATGCAGAAGATATAAGATATATCTCCTAATCTTGCCCAATCCTACATCTTCTCCCCATATTTGTATGTAAATTTGCTAAGCTGTTAACTACAAATAAGTCTTTTGAGCAGGGAAACATTAAATTATATGGTTTAACGTGCATTTCCCACAGTGGGAAATCATCCTACATCCTTGAAAACAAATAACTAGTACTGAACCTAAATTATGAAACTAGCACGTGTAACACTGTATTTATTATTTTTAAGCACGCTGGTTATAACCTGTTAGGACAGAAACACATTTTCACCCTTTAAATGACAGCTGTGTATGTATATACACGTACATGTGTGCACCTACTTTGGACAACTGCCCACCTAGGTACTGGGAATGCACCAGAAACCTCATGGAGAAGGCAGTGTCAAGTTGCTAAGATGACAAATGACAAATGACTATGAAAGCCACTTACTGGGGGCACAGCAAGGAAAGAGGTGCCATTGACCTAGTCCAGGTGTCAAGAGGTTTGGGCTGAGATTTGGACATTAGCAAAACCAAAAGGAGGGAAGAGAAAACTCTGAGCTAAAGGTTTCCCTGGGACACGGTTAACCTGGCAAGGCCACAGCATGCCAGCGGAACTCAAGCAGAAAGCGCAGGCGCTGGAGTGGAGAAAGCAAAACAGACAAAACCTGACAGAGCCTGGTAGGGTCTGTCTTTATTCTGCTTTCAATGGGAAAACGAGAAGTGCATAAGCGCGTCAGCAACATGTCTAGATTTGGGTTTAGAAAATAATCACTTGAGGTAGGTATTACACACCTACCTCATTTCACATTTGAAAAAACTGAAATGCAAAGAAATTGGGCGCCTGGCCTATGCCCACAACACAGTCTGTGACCCAGCTGCTGCTCCAGCAAGGTCTTTTGGACCTCAAGGCCTGCACTCTGTCCGCTCTGTGTATCTGCACAGCCTCACGGGGTGGAGAAGCAGAAACAAAGGCTACAGCAGCCAGTAAGGTGAAAACTAAGAGCTGCAGACAGAACTCTCTCCTTTTCCTCCTAACACCCGTGTGGCCTAAACTGTAGATCAAAAGAATTTCTCCTTCCTCTCCGTCACCTTCCCCATCTGCTCTGTCCTGCCAGCACATGCTCCACCAATCTCCCAGTCTTTGCTGGAAGAGGTGAGAAGCAGAAAGAGCCCAGGAGGGGAGTGGAGGCAGGCGGAGGTGTCATTCAGTCCACCAGGAGCAAAGAGCAGAGGTGCGAAGGGAAGAATGCAAAATGAGCAGCCAAGTAAGAGCAACACCTCCAAGTGCTTATGGAACACCTGTATTGAGAGACTCAGGGGTGGAACAATCTCTGAGAAACAAAGCAAAACAGAGAGCCTGGATTCTCTTCCAAACACAGATCCTTCGGGAAGTCACTTCGACCGTCTGACTTTCAGTCTCCTAGGCCCTGGCTTCCGTCTGGACGGCGATTAAAGCAGCACCACCTCTCACTCCCTGAGCTCGGCTAATCCCAGATGTATACATGATCTTAAATTTCAAAGAGACAACTTGAAAATACTTTAATATAATATATAATTTCTGATTACACTAAACTTTGTACCACTTAAACGCATTTAAGTACTAGTTTACTATTAACCAGGCAAAGGAATCGAGCATGTATAATCAGTACAATCAGAATACGATTCTTCCCTGCCTCAAACCTAAAATCTTGTAGCTCGGTCACTTTGCGGTTTTCACATATCTCTTCTTCTCAGATAAGCTGTGCCTCCCAAACTAGATATTTTCCCAGAATGTCCCCAATAGAATTTTCTTCTTTTGATATTTATTTCTTTGATTTCAATGGTGTTTGATTTGATTTTTAAAAATTCATTAGCATTCCCTGGAGATGTTCTAGTTAAATAGGGGAAGAGAAGCAACCTGAAAATGTGCCCAGTCAAAGGGATGATAACCCACAATCAAAAAGAAATTCAGTTCTGTTCCTAAATTGGGCCAAGATGTAAAAACAGTCTTCCAAGTGAGGTGATCTGTCCTGGGGCATTTTAATTCCTACCACACTGCTTTGGCGGTGGTAATTAGATACAGTCATTTTCTCTCTCAAGGGTTTCTCGGTATGGGCTAATTGGCTGGTCCCATTTCCTATTATTTATACCACATTAATTTTTCAGATTTTTAATAGATTTCTACCAAGCTTAGGGTACAACACTAAGCCAGTACAACGAGTAACTTTTTTTAAACTGTGTTGTAATAATCACTACCATAAACAAGTCAAAGCAGCAAGAAACCCCAGTTTGCTTTCCCAACAGAGATTTCAGAATCTTCTTTTCTCAGCTGGTCGCTGCTCTCTGCTTCCAAAGGGCAACTCCAATATAGTGAACAAACACTTGCAAAGGACCTTGATGTGCCATCTGGCGACACTTCTTCAAGCACCTTTCACAACATTGTTGTTTAGATATGACTGCTTAAATAACACTTTTCAAAGGTATTATTTAAATAGAAATACTCCCTGCATGGTCCTGCTAAAATGCTACCAAAGAATCTTAGAAGTTGAGAGCAAGCAGACTTATGCTATATAAGCATTTAGTATATTTTACGTATAATTTAGAATAAAACTTCATAGTTTTATTTATAATAAAAATAGTTTTTAAAAAAAATAGCACCTCTTTGCTGGTGATTGGAATGGAAAGGAAATAGTTGGGTTGATAATCTTTTTGCCTTTTTTTCTTTATTTGATCACTCTTGATTTCTTCATTTTCTTCACTTCTCTTCAAATTTATTTGAGATACATCAGTGACTAGAAGGGAAAAGTCAAACAAAAATATGTCTAATATATTTAAAGAAAGATAATAGTCAGAAAAAAGAAACAAGCAATAGATAAGTAGTAATCATTCATAATTATCACTTTCAAATTGAAAGGAGAAATTGGCAAACACTTCTGTACAGGACTTCGTAGTAAAACTTACGTGCTTTGCAGATCATATGATCTCTATTGCAACTACTCAACTCTGCTACAGACAAAACATAAATGAATGAGTATACCTGTGTTCCAATAAAACTTAATTTATAAATCATGTGGATGACCAGATTTAGCCCATAGGCCAAAGTATGCTAACCCCTGATCTAAAATATAGCTAATTATTCTTCTCTCCTCCATGCCACAATTTTTACATTAGGAAAGATCATTTTCCCACATGTCCTGCATATGTATATTTATTTGTGGCTTCTAGGAAACAACCAGATACAGCACTGCCACTCAAAGTTTAGTTTGAGGCCTTTGTCACACTACAAACTATTTGTTGAACAAAATCAAGAAAATGCTTTAGAAACTTTCATAACAATTGGGTAGAATAATTTTGTCTATTGAATTTTGATTCTTATTTTTGTTTTGTTTTGTTTCTTTGAGACAGGATCTCAGTTCTGTTGCCCAACTGGAGGCAGTGGCATCATCATATCTCACTGCAACCTCAAACTCCTGGGCTCAAGTGAGCCTCCTACCTTAGCCTCCCAGAGTGCTAGGATTACAGGCATGAGCCACCCATTGTTTCTCTTTGAAATGCAAACAGTAAACAATTGTTTCTTTTCTTTTTTTTTTTTTTTTTTTTGAGACAGAGTCTAACTTTGTTGCCCATGATAGAGTGCCACAGCATCATAGCTCACAGCAACCTCTAACTCTTAGACTCATGTGATCCTCTTGCCTCAGCCTCCCGAGTAGCTGGGGTTACAGGCACCTGCCATAGGCCCAGCTATTTTTAGAGATGACGTCTCACTAAGCTTAGGCTGGTATCAAACTCCTGAGCTGGGGCAATCCACCTGCCTTGTCCTCCCAGAGTGCTAGGATTATAAGCATGAGCCACCACACCCGGAATCAGTAAACAATTTTAAATGAAATGCCTTCAATAGTATTTTAATGCTAAGAAAAATAGCAGAGCATGATTAAAATTTAAAGACTAAGGGTATGTGGGGATAGACATGCTTTCTACCCAGGACTAACATACGCTTCTCTTCGGACTGCATACATCTTTTACCTTTTATATTTACTTGTGAGATATAGAAGAGAGGGATAAACGAAGAGCAAGGTGGCCTGGGCAATAAATCTCACCGCACCATTATCAAGTAAGTATGAATTAGGGCAAAATTATCTGAGGTATCTGTGCCTCTGTGATTAATTTTGTTCATGATATCTCTTCAAAAACAGAGAAAAACATATTTAAAAAATAAATTATCATTAGCTTCTTTTACACATGTAAATTTTTCAGAACTTATAAACTCCATCGCTAAGGAAGAGTTTGCAGCATTCTCATCTGTTAGGAGAATTATCTGAATTGCCTCACGTATAATGCCACTGGGTTTTACTGCTTATGCAAATTTTGAGGCTTTTTTTTTAAGAGATGGGGTCTCCCTCTGCAGGAGGCTACAGTGAAGTGGCATAATCATAGCTCATGGCAGCCTTGAACTCCTGGTCTCAAGCAATCCTTCCACCTCATCCTCCCCAGAAGCTGGGACTACTAATTTAGAAAAGAGGTCTATGTTGCCCATAGTCTTGAACACCTGGCCAAAAACAATCCTCCCACTTCAGCCTCTCAAATTGCTGGGATTACAGACATGATCCACCGTGCCTGGTTTATGCAAGTTTTTAATATAGAAAAATCCAATCATTGTGTTATAAGGCTGTCTGCAATTTTAGATACCTAAGGAAAAGTCCTAGATTTAACTATAGAAACATGAACTAAATGTACTAATTTTAAACAGAAGCCACAAAATAAACAACATATATATTTTAAATCCTCTTCTAAATACATTTCTAGCCCACCTCCACTACTGTTAGTATAATTAGTACTTTGGAACAGAAACTAATTTTAATACAGTCTGGAACCAGAGGGCCTGGGTTGGAATCCTGGCTTTCCCAGTTGCTAGGTGTGTGATCTTATACAAGTCCTATCAACTTTCCTTACCTCAGTTTCCCTGCTATAATTATAGAATAATAATAGCTACCTCATAGGGTCTTTTTGAGGACTGAGTTAATATGCGAAAGCATTTAGACCACTTCCTGGTGTAAAGCAAGCACTATTATTAACTATTATTAGATATTACTCCAAACTAGACATAGTTAGGGAGATACATCTAAATCTACTAAAGATCATTTAGGCAACTATAAACAGAAGATTAATAAAACTATCCATTATTTTTCATTATCCAGGCCATTTGTGCCTTCTATAAGTGTGAAACATGAACAGTTTTTAAAAAATTAAATATCAAGGCCAGCCGAAGTGGCTCATGCATGTAATCCCAGCACTCAGGGAGGTCAAGGTGGGTGGACTGCCTGAGCTCAGGAGTTTGAGACCAGCCTGAGCTAGAATGAGACCCCATCTCTAAAAATGTGGTAGGCAGCTGGAGGCTGAGGCAAGAGAATCGCTTAAGCCCAAGAGTTTGAGGTTACTGTGAGCTATGATGCCATAGCACTCCACTGGAGCAAGAAAGTGAGACTCTTGTCTCAAAAAAAAAAAATAAATTAAATATTGAAAAATAAATTTCAAAAGCAAGACACCCATTTTTTAGAGTACTGTGACAAATCAATTCTAAATAAGTTTCCAGCATCTGTCCCCTTATATCTAAGGGTCCAAGTTAGGACACGGAGCCAATCCCAACTAACACAGGAAGCAGGATAGTGAGAATCAAGCAGTTATCTACCACACTGTAGAAAAAATAGTCCATAACAAGGAGGAGGGAGGGGCTACAGCCATAGGGAAGGTAACCAGCACTGTGGGTTTCATTTGGTACAGTCAGCAGTAGATGGCGAAAAGGGCACAGGCCTAAAGACCAGTTTTCCAACAAGCATTTTGAATGAAGTCATTTAATTGTTTATCTGATAACTTGAAAGTCTGACCAATACTTGGCAAAAAAGCTGACTCTAGGTCTAGAAATATAACGTTCAAGAGCACTGGAAATTCAAAGACTCCTGGGATCATGTCAGAAGCTCCTTAGAGTAAAACTGAAAGTTCACCAATTGTCCAAAGATGGGACAATTAGAGCATCAAACAGAATAATAACTTCGCCCATAACAATCTAAAAAAAAATTTCAAATTCCCAAGCAGGCCTCAAATTCCTATGCTTACGAGATACTCCCACTACGGCCTCCTGAATAACTGGGATTAACTCTAACTTTATCCACGCAAAAGCAAAATATATGAGGGAAGGGGAGGGAGAGGGTGAGGGGAGAGAGAATAAAGGGTGAGATCACACTTGAGTTGCATCTTTGAAGGGTCAGGAGAAAATTACTAAATGCAGAACACAAATGTTTTCACACAGTAAATGAGAAAATCTCACAAATGTTATGTTGAATAGGCGGATGAAATTATCTCAGATTGTATATGAAGCCTGCACACTGTACTCCATGATTGAACTAGTGTACACAGTTATGATTCAATAAAAAAAAAAAAACACTGGATGAAGAAAAAAATAAAACCATTTTTAAAAACCCAAATGCCTTGATTTAGGTAAAAATCAGTTTTGTCTC
>CAUYRH010127981.1:0-14813 GCA_963574655.1 Perodicticus potto | reverse complement strand
TCACTCTGGAGAGAGTGCTGTGGCATCACAGCTCACAGCAATCTCCAATTCCTGGGCTCAAGCGAGTCTCCTGCCTCCGCCTCCCAAGTAGCTGGGACTACAGGCGTCCGCCACAACGCCCAGCCATTTTTTGGTTGCAGCTGTCACTGTTGCTTGGTGGGCCCGGGCTGGATTCGAACCTGCCAGCTCGGGTGTATGTGGCTGGCGCCTTAGCCCGTTGAGCCACAGGCGCTGAGCCAAGTCTGAGGAATTCTTAAAATACCAGACGCCTGGGGTCACTCGTGGCTTTCATGTCGGGAAAGCTGCCAGTCGCTAGTGGGTATGCATCCTTGATGTCATGATATGAGGGACTACTTCATCCCGGGAGCATCCTCTCCTTTTGGCCTCTTTGTATCTGTCTCTCTTGGATTTCCTCCTGTTCCTTGTCTGTTCCTTCATTTCCTGGCCCCTCCTTTACCTTGCCACTAAATACGACATTCCCAAGGACTCTGTCCTGGCCCTGGTCACCTGTTCCATCCACATTCTTCCTTGGAGATCTTACTTGCTCCCCTAGCTTCTGTCAAGTCTCTATCCGACAACTCCCAATTTCATGTCTGTCTTCCAAGACTGAGCAAGAGTGAGACCCCGACTCCTGAAATAAAACTGGAGTAACCCGGCCGGGCGCCGCAGAGAGCGCCTGTAATCCCAGCGGCTTCGGAGGCTGAGGCAGCAGGATGCCCACAGCCTGAGTCTGAGGGTGCAGTGAGCTAGGACGCCACCGCACTCTGCTCAGGGCATAGGGGGGACTCTGTCGCAATTAAAAAAAAAAAAAGCAAAGGAATGAAAATAAAAAATAAGCAAGGAAATTTTTTAAAAAGTGAGGATAGTGGTAAGCGTCCAGGATGTCAAGTAAGCAAACCGCTTTTAATTTGTTCTGGCACCTCTGCCTCAGAGACAGATTTGTAAAATGGGGTTATAACGCTGTGCGTTAGTCCAGGTGGCCACTACCTGCATAGAGCAAAACCTTCGTGGGGGAGCAGAAGGCTGGCATCACCAGCCTCTCTGTGTCTCCCCAGACAACACAACCTCTCTGGTCTCTGTCTTCATCATGGCCACATCCTCTCTCCTGCTGATCTGGACACAGCTCCTGACTGCTTCCCTCCCTTTTCTTCTCTTTGTGCCACCAAACTGCCAGAGTTATGTTAACAAGAGCGCGGGTCGAGTTATCGTCCTGATTAAAGCCCTGGACGCTACCTAATGCTTAGGAGAACACTGAATAATCTCCGCATCTGCTTCCCTTCCAGCTCCGCCCTGCTTCCCTCCTTCCCCCCTGTTCAGCTCTCCTATCCTTTTCCCTGTTTTCCCAGAAAACACTACTGGCCTCCTGCAACTGGTCCTTCCAATCTCAGCCTCCTTTCCTGATGTTGTCGGGGGGCAGCTCAGACCCCTCATGTGGGGCCAACTCCTGTGGTTCTGGTGTTCACACCAGCTGACTCAGCAGTGAGCAGAGCAACTACAGCCCCCACGGGTCTACAACTTCCAGTGGAATAGAAAATATTGCTTTTAAACACATAGCCACCAACACATCCATAGTCTCCAGCCATAAGTGTTGCTTTATGGGGAAAGTAAAGAACACTTTTAGGGTGTTAAATCAAGAGGTAGTGTTTAGGGATGTTCTCAGAAAGGAGACACGGAGGTGAGACCAAAGGCAGGTGGGTGCTGACCAGGGAAAGATGCACTGAGCCAGTACCAACATTTCAAGATTGAGCAGCACAGAGCTCTTACCCCTGAGGATTGATCTGAATGGTTGAGAAGGCAGAGGGGTAAATGTTGTTGAGTGGATGAGAAAAAACAGTGGAACCAGATCTGAGGATGGCACACAGAATTGTTCCTGTCATTTTACCAAGAACACAATGAAATATGCTTTCACCTTAAATTTAAAATCAAATCTACAGAAGAGAAAAAAAATCAAATCAAACTAACTTTTTTTTTTTTTTTTTTTTTTTTTTTTTCAGTTTTGGCCAGGGTCAGGTTTGAACCTGCCACCCTTGGTATATGGGGCTGGCACCCTACCCACTGAGCCACAGGCACTGCCCTCAAACTAACTTCTAAAGGAAACAATGGACAGAGTGAAGAGGACAACTTGTGGAATGGGAGAAATTTCCACTCCATTTATCTGATAAAGAGTTAATACCCAAAATATATAGCCAGTCCCCGAGGCACAAACATCTGACTTATGTAAAACTCAAACTTATGAACAGAGGCAATTAAGGTAACAGATAAATGTACCTGCTCCAACTTACATACAAATGGAACTTACAAACAAAACTATAGCATGTGTCTCATTCATAACCCGGGGACTACCTATATAAGGGACACAAAAGCAACTGAATAGTCAAAAAACAAGTAAGTTAATTAAAAAATGGGCAAAGGATACGAGCAGACATTTGTCAAAAGAAGACATACAAATGGCCAATAGTTCACCAAAAAAATGCTCAAAATCACTAATCATCAAAGAAATACAAATCAAAACCACAATGAGATATTACCTCATACCTGTTAGAATGGCTACCAGAAAAAGGAAGAAAGATAGTAAGTATTGAAGAGTCTGAGGAGAAAAAGAACCTTGCACACTGTCCGTAGTAATGTAAATTAGCACAATCATAGAGGAAAATGGTATGGAGGTTCCTCAAAAAATAAAAAGAGAACTACCATATGATCTAGCAATTCCACTGTTGGGTATATGTCAAAAGGAAAAGAATCAGTATGTGGAAGAGGTGTCTGCAGTCCCGTGTTTATCACAGGACTTTTCACAATAGCCAAGACAGGGAATCAACATACATGTCCATTAATGAGTGAATGGATAAAGAAAATGTCGCCTATATACACATTAGAATATGATGCAGCATTACAAAAAGAAGCAGCTCTTGTCATGTGCAACAACGTGAATGAGTCTGGAGGACATTATGTTAACTGAAATAAACAGGCACAAGAAGACAAATACCACGTGATCATACACATATGCAGAATCTGAAAATGTGGATCTCACGGAAGTTGAAAGTAGGATGGTGGCTCCTGGAGGCTTTCGAGGGGGTGGAGAAGGTGGGAAAGGTGCTGGTCAAGGGACACAAAATTTCGATTAGATAGCAGGAATAAGTTTGAAAGATCTATTGTACAACATGGTGACTATAGTTAATAGATGTAACAATATACAGTATTTTATTCTTGAAAATTGCTAAGAGAGTGTATTTTAAATGCTCTCACTATAAAAAAAGTATGTGGTATAATATATATGTAAATTAACCTGAGTTAGCCCTTCCACAATGTATGCATATTTTAAAACATCGTGTTACACACCAGAAATATACGTCATTTGTATTTGTTAATTAATAGTAAAATCAACTTAAAACTCTAGGGAAACAAGGGTGAAGAGAAGAGACCACATATAAACTAGCCTATGGGACAGAGTAGTTTTCTAAGGTCACCTGTAAATAGTGGCTACATATAAAATCATAAATGGGACTAATGCTTCCCCTGGTGCCCTACTCTCTGAGGTCCCAGGGTCATTGTGAGTGGCTAACCATGATCCCGGGTGATGCCTGAAATCTGAAGCAGAATTTAGATGAAAAATGGTTGCTTTGTGAAGTGCTGCGGATTACAAGGATGTAATGAAATCAATGCTTCCAAATATATTTAATGTGCTCTTTTCTAACTGAGAGTAGAAAGGGCTACAGTGTAGATGACTTCAGTATTTGGGGGGCAAAGTAGGAAACATACACCCTAGTGTATGGCAAGTCACTCATCATGACAGCACAGGCCAGTGTTTGCGCCCTTTCTGTCCAGGCACTGTCCTGTGATCTTTACGGGCTTTGGCCCATGAATCGAATCATGATGTGACGGAAACCCTGACCACCAGATAGCCCCTCTTGGCATGCCGGCTGTGGACGAGAAGCTGAGCAGGACGTTGGAAAGCCTAAAGTCAGATTTCTAATGCCGGCTCCAGTAGGGTGTCTGTGACTTTGAATGTGTCAGGCAACCTGTCTTTTAGCTCCACTTTTTTTTGTAACTAGAACTTTATAATGACAAGTTCCTTCGTGGGACATGCAAGGGGAGAGGAGAAAAAGGCAAGATTTACCTGGGAACCGAACTTTACTCCCAGCAAAAGTGTCAGGATACCTAAAAATGCATGAACCCTGGAGGATGGGTAGGGTACCATTTAGGGGGAATCAGGGCTGGTTTTGAAAGCAAAATTCGAGTACGGAGATTCAAGTTCTTTAAGGCTATCAGTACCCAGCTTTCTCTATGAGCATAATTCTTTTTCTTTACAAAGAGACAGGACCTTGTGCTGCCATCCACACTGAAGTGCAGATGCGGTAGCATGATCATAGCTTACAGCAGACTCAAACCCACACACCCAGGTACTTTTTTTCATTTACTTTAAAGACAGAGTCTATTGCTTAGGTTGGTCTCAAACTCCTGGGCCCCAGTGATCCTCCCGCCTCAGCCTCCTGAGTAGCTGAGACTGCAGCCATGAGCCGCAGTGCCCAGCTTATGAGAGTAAATCGTAATTAGAAGTCTTACCTTGAAGACCATAAGTGCGCATCCTTGCCCTTTCCTAAAATCCACTCCACAGTGGGAGATTTTTGTCTGACCTGCCTTCTGCAGAGCAGATAGATAATTCAAAATGAACAGACACAAAAACTACTTTGGATCATTTCCCTAGTCCATCTGTTGGTCAGAAAGCTCTTACTGTGCATAAAGCCACACACACAACATAAACAATCTCCAACACTGTCAGGTCCCGGAACATCTGAGATGCGTGTATATTCAACGGTGAATTATTTTCTTTAGCTCGAAGCTAAAAAAGAGATCCGAATTTGGATTGTATAGCTCAGACTTTTCCCTTAGCATCTCTAAAATGTACCCCTAGAATGATATTTTGAGCACTTCTCAGAAAGGGTGCCAAATATATCAAGGCAGTGGAGAAGAATGTTATTGCTTTTTGCATTAACTCAACCTAGAGAACACACCACACATACCCCTATCTCACGATCGCTAAACAAATTTTGAAACTGATAACAGCAATGTACCCTTATGCTAATTAAGATCCAAATTAAGGGATTTGTGTTTGATTCTGGACTACATTTTGAAATAACTTCCTCCACTGTACTCACTTCGATTTTAATGGAAAGATGAGAATTCTTTCTACGCTCATACATTAACAGACACAACAAGTATTTATTGAGTGGCTATGATATGTCCGGACCTGAGCTGGGCATTACAGAACAATAACATAATGCTTTTCAATTGCTCTACTCCCACTGATACCATTTAGAAATAGTCACTTGTTTAATCATCTCATCTATTTATTTCCCCAGAAGATGGTTCTACACAGTAACTTTTAATACAATGCGTGTCAAGATAAAAAGCAGCATGCAATTATCCAATTTTCATCTACTTAAATTTTAATGACCATACTTAACTTGCCCAATCAATTCTGCAACTTTTAGCCTATAGGCACTTAAGGAGCAGTTTGAGACATGAGATTCACCCAGATTTGGTTCCACATGGCCAATGCTTATTGGACCACTAATTATTTTGCAGTGAGTAGTTTTTGTTCTAAACAACTTTCCATTTAAACTGCCAGTATTTCAAATAATTAGCATGTGATCCATGATTCTGTATTTAGAGAGTGACACCTATGGACAATTTTTGGATGCTTTATTCCATGTTTTCCCTCAGGAACCTGGTGAAGTGAAGGATTGGATGATTTCTACCACACATTTGGCTCAACAGTTGGGTTAACTAATGTCAGGTCCTGAATAATCAAACAGACCTGGAGAACAGCAGAGCCTCATAGCCCAACCTGAGAATGCTGAATGCAGCGAGCAGGTCACAACTGTCTTCTCTCACTGCTGTTTTTAATCATTTTTTAAATGGGAAAGATTATGATTTGGGGCATTTCCACATACACTCAATCGGACATACACTTGGTACAGATACATTCAGGATGGGGCCCTGCCCAGAGTGATATTTGTTCTGATTTCATGGTAGGAGATGTTACCTTCCCTGGCTTGCTTGCCAACCTGCATCTCTGTCTTGAGGCCAATTAGATCCCAGCACGTTCATCCTATCAAAATGTAACTCACTCTGTTCACACACCTGGATGTGTTTATTACTTGCTACCAGAATTCAGTAAGGAAGCCATAATCATAAATATAGCTCTTTAAAGATAACACCAACCAAGTTAAAAAAAAAAATCACTACTAGTTAGTAGCTAAAACTTAAATTATTATAAATGTATCTCCATTGCAGAAATAATTTTAATTAAAATAAAATAGGGAAGAAAATGTGAACTTGGATATGCAAAAAATCAAAGCAGGTGTCTTGCAAAGATGATAACTCACTCCATATTGACTTTCACCCCCAGCACTGTCAATTTCCTTACTAGATGGTTTTGTTCCTCAAAGAACAATGCTAGCTATAGTCTGGATGTCTCTTAGCATCTCTCATAGAGAAAATATGCCTTTTCAAGGCTGGGAGCAGTGGTTTACACCTGTAATGCTAGCACTCTGGGAGGCAGAGGCAGGAGAATCACTCGAAGTCAGGAGTTGAAGACCAGCCTAAGCAAGAGTGAAACCTTATCTCTGCTAAAAATAGAAAATTTAGCCAGGTATTGCAGTGGGTGCCTGTAGTCCTAGCTACTTGGGAGGCTGAGGCAGAAGGATTGATTGAACCCAGGATTGATTAATTGAACCTACTGTGATCTAGGGTGATACCATGGTACTCTAACCTGACAACAGAGTGAGACTCTTATCTAAAAGAAAAAAGAAAAAAAAAAGATATACTATTTCCAGTTCTGATTCAGCTTCTGACCTAGATTCTCAAGTTAAATACAATTACATTTTATCAGTCAGGATAAGTGAAATTTTGCTGCAGTGACCAGTTTCTCAAAAATCTTTATGGTCTCTCTCTCTCTCTCTCTCTCTCTCTCTCTCTCTCTCTCTTTCACACACACACACACACACACACACACACACACACACAGACACACAAATGTTTTCTCACTTTCACTACACATTCAACACAAAGGCCACAAGGAAGCTTGGCTCATTCTAGACCAGGGATCCTCAAACTACACATGAGTTGGTGTGAATTGTATTTGTTCCCATTTTGTTTTTTACTTCAAAACAAGATATGTGCAGTGTGCATAGGAATTTGTTCATTGATTTTTTTTTTAAACTATAGTCCAGCCCTCCAATGGTCTGAGGGACAGTGAATTAGCCCCCTGTTTAAAAAGTTTGAGGACGCCTGTTCTAGACACATGAGGACCCAACCCACGGAGGCTTTAAATAGATATATACCTCTGCAATCACTTAGATGTAAAAATGGTAATGTAGTAAATTGCATTCTAGCTTTTTAAGCTTTTCTCCCAATGTAAGATAATTAGTGGCTAAACCATGGCCATATCTCACTTCAGAGAGTTAGGAAAATGCAGTTCTCCTCACAGGATAACTAGTAATGTCTGATGACCTTCAAAAGTATACCCATAGGATGATGAGTGGACTTTTCATTTTGAGCTGGAAAGTACTCTAAGACCTTAAGCCAACATGCAGGGCCAGACACTGTCCTTCATTAAGTGGTAGCAGAACCAGTCCTAGCACTACCCCAGGGAACTCCCCTCCTTCTCACTCTGTACAAGATGACTGCAGAGCAAAGCAGGGTGGAAGGGCTACTGGCCAGTGATTGGCCTCACAGCCCTTCTTCAGGAATGAAACAGTGGCTCTCTTTCTTCTCCAAAGTCAAATATATGGGACTCTGAGAGAACCAGAGGTTTAGTTAAGAGTGCCTATAAGAAGGGGACAAGAGCACTTCAACCCCCAGCTGAAGGCCTACTGAGCTGCTAAAAACGTCAATTATGAAGGGGGCCACCATCAGACAAGAGCAAATGAGGATGACCTCACAGGAACTTGACATATATATTCTGGTTGTAAAGGGCTTAGAGAATGTCAGGACTGGTGCCAACAACTGGTCTAGCAATTCTTGAGGTGGGAAATTGTGGGAATAGCTTTTGGAAGTAGAGTAGACATCCAATATACCCTTCCCTCATTTCCTGGGACCCTAGAATAGGAGAAGAACTTAGGAGTGGACATGACTCCACAGAAGGAACATACAGAGAAAAGGAGGCGACACTCGACCCTGAGAGAGGGTTGAAGACGTGGAGTCTTAGAGACACCCAAGGAACTGCTTCACTTTGGAGGAGTCCTCAGCAGAGTTCCTCCCAATGAAACCCCTGTACCTTCTATGCAGAGGCCAGTGCATTGGAAAAGACCAGCAACATCAGACAAAATGAACCCAAGCAAGAGCCATTTCCCCAGCACGGATGGAATATCATGTATGGAAGAATATCTCTGACACTCTTTCCCCACCTCCTTGTTTTCCAGATTCTTAATGAAACACAATATATATGACAGTACTAAATGTTACAGCAAAATGCTCAATCCCAGCTCCTTAACATTGACATCTACTAATAGACAAGACTTCTCATCTAAGTCTAAACCACTCCCTGGGCAGGTCTTTCAACACCAGCCATGGCACAAAGAAACCTGCAAACATATTCTGCTATTGTGTTCAACATATGGTTTAATTCTGTTTTAATCAAATTAATTCCCATCACATTCTGTGAGCTCGAAATTATAGTGACGGTCTTAAACCAATTGGAAATGTAGACTTTGATTAATCTTTAAAAGGGCAAGTTCAACAGCATTGCACAGAGCAAAGAAGTGAAGCAGAAAAATAATTGTAGTGTTCCTGTTTATTAAAAAAATACTTCCCCAGATTTCACATTCCTACTAAATAAAGGGAAATTTTAGCACCTATGTACCATGTCTACTCTAATATGTATCAGGCATTTCCAGGTTTTCTCTACTTTTCTATAAAACTTGGAAAAGGTATTAGATCTTGGCTCACAAATGCAGACCTTGAATATTTTAATTGGGAATCACACAATCATACATATGCTATATTAGATTATTTTTCTATGAAAAATTCAGCAGCAGAGCCAATACTAAAACTCTTCAAATATTTCAGCAAATGTCCAGGTGTAACATTCCATTTGGTCCCCTTTGCAATTTGTCTTTTATATCGAAGGTTTTCTGCTATGTCAGAATCAAAAATAGGTCCAGATGTCAATTTCATGCCAGGTTAAAAGCTGTGAAAATATTTTACAGTAACATTGAACATCTCTCAATGGAGCAAATTCTATTTTCCTCATTTGTTTTGGCCTCTCTTACATATGTTTTCCTTGATATCTCTGTCCTTATTTAGTTGGGAAAAAAAATGTTTTAAAAATATACTATGTAGGACAAAGTCTCCAGAACACAAAAAGGAAAAAAAAAAGAAATAGAAAAGGACTCAATGGAATTATGTTTCTTTTAAGGCCTATGACCTGAGCTCCCTAGAGCAGCATTTCCAATAGAAATACAAAGCAAGCCACAAATGTGAACCACATATGTAATTTGCAGTTTTCCAGTAGCCACATTCACAGTAAGAAAAAGAAACAGGTGAAGTTAATTTCGACCATGTATTTTATTTAATTCAATATTTTCAAATTATTATCATTTAACATGTAATGACATAAAAATTATTAACAAGATATTTTACATTCTAATTTTCACACTGAGTCTTCAGAATTTAGTGTGTATTTTACAGATACAGCATATAATATTTGAAGTGCTCAGTAGTTATAGGTCGCTGGCAGACACCTATGGCCAACAAGCTCTGAAGAACATAAAACACTATACAAAAGATCACTATTGTGGGCGGAAGTAGCCTCTATATTTCTGCTGTGTGATGCTTATGCTAATGCTAAAAATAAGGACTATAATTATGATGGAATTAGAATATCTTTAATTCTTGCTATGATCGAAGCTCTATAACAGGTTGTCTTATCTTCCATCCTTACTATGATTGAAGCTCACTGACAGTGTTTGTAAGGTATGTTAGCTATAGTTTACCGATAAGGAAATTGAGCCAGCAAAAGCTCTCTAGCATAGAACAATTCCAGATCTAGCCCAGAGCTGTGCTGTTTCCAACACACACCGTTGATGCTCATTCGAGGACTCAGTCCTGTGCAAGAGTAGTAGGGAGGGGACTAGGTATGGCCACCAGGGCACTTACACAATGTTAGGTAATAGGTTATGTGTTTCAGAGTTCCTTATAATGATTGCAAATAAGGAATGGTATGACTTCTCTTGGGAATTTAATTAGCTCTGATGGAATTGCTAAAAGGTTGTTTGTATTAAGTCAAGAGTATCCACCATTTTCCAAAACTCCCAGGAGATGCTAACCCCCTGGGGAAGAGTTAAGAGCGTTCAGTAATTTAACTCATCCAGTATCACACAGATAATAACTACAGGAGCTGGGTTTACCCCATGCCTGTCTGATTTAGCATTATACCACACAGACTACTCCAAGAGTCCTTTTAGATATGGTCTATGGACAATTATATCTGAAGCTTATTTACTTTCACATTAAAAAAAAAAACAAAACAATGAATGATTAGTGGCTCTTTCATTCATGCAATGCCTTGCACAGTGAGATAGGGAAAAGTCCCCTCAACTCCCCGCAAACGAATTGAGGGTAGTCTCCTTGGAGATCTCAGGCTGAGCATAAACCAAGGCCCATTGGAGACTGGCATGTCCAGACACATGGTTGGGGCTGGTGGGCAGGACTTAGTCCAAAAGCTGGACATGTCTACTACAGGGATAAGCACCCTCTAGGTTGTGGTGGGAAAGACGGTTATCTGACCAGAGCATGGTGCTTAATACTCAAATTTTTCTCCTGTTTACTGCTCAATGATTCTTGGTTGAAACTCAGCATATGTGGTTTCAAGGTCAAAACTATGAGCAGTCCCCTCGCGGAACCTCTATAGGCAATGAAGGTGCAGCAGCACTGGCAGGAGGATCTTTTGCACAGATAGCCCGAGCGTGGCACCCACCCACCAACATAGCCACTGAGGGTGGGCAGGAGACGTGCTGGGGCTGTCTATGGTCCTCAGCTGCACCAGACAACCCTCTGTGGCTCCTCTATCTGACATCTGGAACTTCCAAAGACTTTATCACAACAAGTCAGAGCAGGTACAAAAGGGCCGGGCTCTCGGTGATAACCAGGGAATGGCACAGCAACCCTCCACATCCCCTTTTACTGACAAGAAGGAATTTCGGGGAAGCTGAGACAGAGATACTCTATTTTGCCACCCTTTTTCTGAATATACTTTAGCTAAGGTTGCCAGATTTAGCAAATAAAAATAGCAGACACTCAGTTAAATTTGAATTTCAGGTAAACAAGGAATCATTTTTAGTGTAAATAATGCCCCATGCAACATGCTAGTAAACATACTACTAGCCAGTTACACATTCTTTACCTGAAATTCAAATTTCACCAGGTGCCTTGCATTTCATCTTGAATCTATAATGCTAGTCTGCACCCAACATACGAGTTTCTAATGCTTTCACTGTGCTACTTGGGTGGGAAGACAGCACAGCAGTTAAAGGACTCAAACAGGAGTTAGAAAGCCTACTTGTGAAGTTAGCTGGGACACCCACCAAATATTCTTGCCCATAAATATGGAATTTCTTCTTTCAACCTTACTGTCCCCATTGGTAAAATGGAGATTACATCTCTTCCTCTAGTTTGTACCAGGATCTAATAAGAAGATAAGTGGCCAACAAGTGGAGAATATAATTATTCCAGAAAATGTACTTGTTAAAAGATCAAAAATAATCAATATTGATTGTTGCATACATACTTTTCCAATTGAATTGCCGTGGGATCATCCTAACTGCCTGCCTTTTAATCTCACTGAGATTTATTAAAGTAGTTTTTTAATTAATAAAAAATGAATGAATTAATTAATTAAGAACTAATTTTAGGTCTTAGAAGGTCTTATATTAGATACCTTAAAACTTTTAGAACAAGAAATCAAGTGACCCAGGAAAAAAAGAGAATGGCATTTTTTTCTATTTTTATCATAAAATTAAACTATTCTACTTAAATTTAAAGCAAGTTTTTATAATACCTACAAAAGAATAACGCATGAAAAACAGTGACTAATATTGCTTAATATTTCAATGCAGTAATCGTCCACTTTCTTTTCTGAATGTATTTATCTTCATTCATTCTTTACATGGTTTTTGTTTCTAGTCCTTATCTTACACATTGTTATTGCTATTAAATTTTAATCCTTTTAAATTCTCTGAAGACAAAAAGTGGAAACCTAATTAACACATGTATATATAAAAACAAAAAAAAATAGTGAACTGTGAAGAATACTTTTTAACACCAACTACTTGGTAAATTCTAGGCTCATCCATGGTATGTGTCCAATTGTTCAGACAAGTTCAGTTACCGATACAATCATTGACAAATTAGACCAAAACATAAGTCACCCGGTTGTCTGAGAACACACACAGAGAAACAGGAACAACACACACACACAAGTGTACTTTTTTCTTTTTAAGCCATAGAGAATCTCAGATTTCTGAGAGGGAAAAGATGTGCCACTATTTGACAGTAACACTTGGCAGTAGTTCTGACAGTTTGAGGAGAAGCCAATCTCAGTGGTAAAACCCTTTCATGGGCCCTTGGCTGGGACGTTGAAATAAGAATGTAGCGGAGGGGGAAGGCAGGGTTGGCGAGGAGACGAGGCAGGCTTCACTTTGTTTATTTCTGCCTTCACTGTAAACTGTGCTCATGGCAGAATTTGCATTGTGCCAGGTTTGCGTCTTCTCACAGAGCATAGACCTGTGGCGAGTTCAAGGGGATTGAATATATAAGACTTGATGTGGCTCTCTCTTCTAATTTCAGCCTTAAGAAAACTTCTAATTCATCCGATGGCTTTAGCTTTGCCTTTCCTGAGGACCTACTATGTATCTCAAGTAGTATGTTAGTGGTTGGCCTGGCCCAAGTGCAAAATGGCAATAACAACTGTCTCTGTTGCACAAGAATACCCTGGTGATGAACTACAAGAGCCTTATAAAATGTTTGTCATGGTGGCTGGCACAGAGTAAACAGTCAATAACTGTTCAGCGTAAAACTGAACAGTAAATTTAGAGCATTATCATTATTGAACAGTTAGTACAGACCCAGGACTCAAACTGGGCAGCCTGACTCCGGAGCCAGCCCTCTTAATCACTATCTTGCGCTGTCGCCATTAATTATCCATTAATTTTTATAGAACATCTGAAAATGCATCATTGTGGTTCTTCTTAATATTGATAAAATGAGGCACAGAAAATTTTCACGGCCCGGCCAAGATTTTTAGGAAACTTCATCTCACAGTGATCATTGTCCACAGTTGTTCAGTAAATAAACCCTAATACGTGCGTTCAGCACACTGAGTATCAGAGAAAGTATTGCAGGAAAATAAAACAAATAAGTATTACTCGAAGACTTGATCCCCGCCTTGAGCAGACTTAGTTTCTGGTCAAGAGGAATCCACTCCCAATGACTCAAAAAGGAATGGGTGGGTCGGAACGCGAGTCCTGGAAATACACAGAAATAAAATATGCATACAAAGGACTGGAAAGAGAAAAGTGAGAGGGAGCAGTCCCAGAAGCTTCCAGGAAAAGGAAATGCAGAGCCAAGTTTAGAAAGAAAAGAAGGGTATGGGTTGGCAGAGTGTTCTCACTGCAGCCGCCTTGCCAATCGACAACCCTCCAAGGCCGAGGGCCATCCTCAGAGCTTGTGTGTCTGTGTGTGTCTTTGTGTGTGCACGCACAGCGCCAGCCTGCAGCCCTCCCTTGAGGAAAACGGGAGAGACAAGGCAGGCTACACTCAGAAAAGGGCCAAACGAATTCTCCAGAGTGGTAAAAGGTGACCTATTCCAAGGGAAGAAAGAAAGAAACTTTGTAAAGACAGAGTCTCATAAAGAATGCCACCTCCTCCCCGCCTTCCTTTTCCCTCTTCACTTCAACGTCTGACCTCACAGATGCTTCACCCTTCGCCCTTCTTTTTGGTCCTTCCCACTCTCCGTGCTCTCATCCCCACCCTCTCCTCTTCCCGCACCACCGCAAAAGACAAATGGAAATCAAACAAACAAACCAATATGTGGGGCTTCTTACTTGGAATGATTCAAGAGTCTCTATACTATGAAGACACAGTAATGACTGGCTGCCTTCCAGGTGGCTCTGCAGTCTGTTAAATAGCTCAATTAGTGCGCGGGGCTCGCTTTCTTCCCTTCTCTCCTTTCTCCTCTTGTGCTTTCTCTTCCTCTCTCTCTTGCTCTCTCCCTCATTGGATTTTGCCAAGTGCATGCTGTCTTGTTGGAAGGGGCAGTGCCAAATTAGCCTAGCAACATCCCTTTATAGCCCTGACGTCTGGGACACCTGAGAGCAGTGGAGAAATCACCGTCCCTGGGCCCTGTGGGGAGCAGGAGGCAGCAGAGAGCATTGTGGCAGGATGGTTTTTCCTGCGGAAGGGTGGTTAATTAGCAATGTAGGTGAAGACCCCTGAGAGGCACCTGGGCATCCTGCCCACCCGAATAGAAGCTGCATCAGGATGGCAGCAGAACTGGAGCCCGTGACCAGGGACGGGGACGGAGCAATGGCCAGCCAGGGAAAGAGGACAGGCCGTAAAGCCACCCAGCTCTCCAATCTACTTAGGTCCTAATGATCCTAAATAAGCTTTTTTTTTTTTTTTTTTTTTTTTTGTAAAAAAAATATATTTAATTATATTTATTTATATATATAATTTTTTGGTAAATAAAAAATATTTAATTTTATGTATTTAAAATAATATTTTTGCCAAAAATATGTGTGAAATTTAAATCAGCG